>JAODXP020002046.1:15000-25415 GCA_027497455.2 Sardinella longiceps | reverse complement strand
TCATAGGATGGATCTTTCTAAGTTATCAATGAGACACATCACTTTGTCCCAATAAAACACAACCTCTTCCCTCCACTTCAGCATGTCTGAAGTGTGACGTAAACTTCCAACCTTGTGATTTGCAGCTTCATGCTCTTCCACTGGACCAACTAATCCCAATGGTGATTAGTTGTAACTCAGAGAATTTCTTTCTCTTTTCAGTCAGTATTTGTCTGTGTATTACCATAATCAAGGTGAAGCACCCCTCCTATCAATTTTCCAGTGTAAGTCCATGCATTACAGTTTTGAGCTTGCCTAACTTCTTGGGCAAGATTTGTAGAGGTTTTAGTGATATTTTAGATATTTTGTAGAGGTTTTAGTGATATTTTGACTGGCCAAGATTTGAGCCTTCTATTTCAAGGCCACTTTGGTCAGGTTCCTTAACCTCTACACACTGCCACCAGCCCCCACCATTATGGGCAAAGACATTTAAATATAAAATTATTAACCTGGAAATCTCATTAAATGTTTTACAAAAACGGACAAAAAAAATACATTTAAAAACACTCAACTGTCAGTTTATTCTGAAATGTATTGTCATTGTTCATGTAATTTTACACAGTATTTTGATAAGATTATTATTGTATGCATGGACCAAACCTCCATCAGAAGTGCTATCTCTTACCAGTTGATTGAGTTTGTTTGTAGAGATTTCATTGGACTAGCCCAATTAAATATACTATCAGATTATGACAGCACCGGCCCAAAAATGGCCATCGGCCCACCGGGTTTTGCCTTGATGCCCTTTGGCCACAAACAAGTTGGAAAACTTGTTTTTTTGAAGAAAATGTAAACAACCATGGGTCATTAATGGGTTAAAGGCTATTTTAATCACTTTTTTGTGGTCAGAAATGTCTTCAGCACCCTCAATAACCCCTAAATCCACTCCAGAATTGGTAAAATTGGCAAAGCAGTTCATGCTGTTCTGGCTGATTTCTGTTTATGTGTGTGTGTGGGGGGGGGGGGGGGTGTGGTGTGTGTGTGTGTGTGTGTGTTTGTGTGTTGTGTGGGGGAATGTGTAAGAATACATGACAGTGCAGGACAGGTGTAGGATTGGTAGGAAATGTGCATATGTTGTTTAGTGAATGCATGAGATGGATGGATGAAAAAACACCAACTTCTAATATTACTGATAGATTTCAAGGATGAATGATTGGACTGAATGAGTGCTTAGGCTGTTTTTATGATAATATTGTTTTGTTGTTATTGCTGCTAGTGTATTGTTTTAAAAGCCCTTCTAGGGACAGGCATTGGAAATTAGCTTTTGGCTATAAATGGTATGATGCTTGCTGTTTGGTTGTTATGCAACCTACATGTTATGTATCTGTCCCTATCAAATAAATTAAACTAAACTAAACTAATTAATGCTAATCGCACTAATCATGCAAATTGCCCAACATATGCAACTTAGCATGCGGCAGTTTCTTAATGCTGGTGACCCATATTATATATTTCTGTAATAAAACTTTGGTGTACTCAACATTTCCAGGTTGACCCTTCAGGCAAATAGACGAAGAGGCTGGAGTCTCCACCTTTGAGAGATTGTTGAAGACGAGGGCCTCAAGCCTTCAAACTTCTAACTACCTTCTACTACACACACACACACACACACACACACACACACACACACCACACACACACACACACACACACACACACACACACACACATTCTCTATCCCCAATGCACTTCATATCCCAGTCCTGCACAATCATCTCCTGTCAATTTCCTGTCAGCTAGTCCCAGTCTCAGTGTCAGGTCTTTTAATTGTGTCTCTTTCAGCTTGAACATTAGTTCTCTGCAGGACAGCAAAGAGTGTAATGCAATGTAAATGTGCTGCTGAAGATTGGGCTGAAGATGATGATGATGATGATGATGTGATACTGAAGTTGATTATTTAGCTGCTCTGCTTGTTTTCCACAGAAAATCCACAGGGCTTTGAACATGACTTATGAGGATGTGAAGAAGCAACGTGCCAATACAGAGAAAAGGTAGATCAGCTCCCTCAATTACCATTCTGCCAGTAGTAACTATCCCCAAATTACCTGTGTTCTACTATACCCCCCCCCCAACCCCACCCCAAATTACCTGTGTTCTACTATACCCCCCCCCCATTACCTGTGTTTTACTATATTACCCCCCATTACCCGTGTTCTATTACCCCCCCCCCCAAAAAAAAAATACCTGTGTTCTATTACACCCCCGCCCCTAAACTACCTGTGTTCTAATATACCCCCCCCCTTTCCCCCACTACACCCCTCCCTGTGTTCTGTTGTATTTCCCTCTGCTGTTTGCCTGTGTGTCTCTCTGTTTTTTTGTCTGTCTGTTTCTCAACCATCTCTCTATTTCTCAAACCCCCTCCCCACCCAAACCTCCTGTGTTCTGCTGCATCTTTCTCTGCTGTTTGCCTGTCTGTCTCTCTGTTTTTTTGTATTTCTCAACCATCTCCCTCCCATGTGTGTCTCCTGTGCAGCTGTAACCTGCAGCGCTCCCAGCAGCCCCCCCAGCCCTCCTCCACCACAGCGCCCCCTGCTGGCTCTTTCGCCCGCTGGAACAATGAGAGCAGCCGTGCAGCCAAGCAAGCAGCCGAGGCTCTGGCGGCCAAGGACAACAAACGTGTGCACTTCAACCTCGAGACGCTCAACACACGCCGACTGCTCGCACGCATGGGGGGAGGGGCAGGGAGGGGGGGAGGGGAGGAGTCTGGGGCCACAGGAACAGGAAGTGGGGGAGGAACAGGAAGTGAAGGAGGAGGAACAGGAAGTCGGGGAGGAGGAGGCAGTGGAGGGCGGTCTGGAGCGAGAGTGGTGACGTCACACGTGTGTGAGAACGGGGGTCCGGCGGGTCTGCCGTCTGGTGGTGCCAGTGTGACCAGCGGCGGTGGTGGGGGCATTACGGGTCATCACCATGGCGGTCTGTCCATCCCCCTCCCCCTTCCGCGCTCCGTGGCTTCCACTCTCTCCGCCTCCATGGGCGCTCGATCGCAAGTGCTCTCGGTGTCATCAGCGGTCACCACGTCAACGGGTAATGCAGGCGTGTCATCGTGCGGGGCACCTCCGCGGGACGGCGAGCTGGAAGAACTTACACAGCACATCGACGCCATCCGGGAGCAGCTGAAAGCCGCTCTCGCCCGTCGTGCCGAACTCCAGACCACGTTGGCCAAGGAGAGAGCCAGCGCCGCGGCCACTGGCACCCACGGGTACCCTCCCCCTCGCCGTGCCCCTCGCCCTGTCCTCCCGCACAGCAGCGGCCGCAGCAGCAGCAGCCAATGCCCCCAAAGACAGCCAGAGCCAGAGGTGATGCTCATCCAGACCTCCAGGGGGCAGCAGCAGTGGCAGCAGCACTGCCTCTACTGTAGCTGCTCATCTTCCTCCTCTCTGAGTGTCCTGTGACCTGTCTGAGCGCTGGACTCACACACACACACACACACACACACACACACACACACACACACACACAGGACACACACAGGCTCTGATGGGGATTTGGGGGGGATGGGAGAGGGTGGTGGGGACAGGGGGCTTGATGGGACAAAAACATTGACCCTCTGACCTTCCCTAAAGGAGAGAAGGAACTGAACTCCTCACCTGTCGTTCCCCCGACCAGTGGACCTGTAGCACACAGTAGAGGGGGGCTTTGGGGCTTTGAAAAGTTTGGGGAAAACATCTCTCCTCTAGACAGGAGTCGCTCAAAGTCTGCACGCAAGTCAGGGCATGGCTGACAGCTGTCACACACACATACACACACACACGCACACTCACTGTCTCTCTCTCTATCTCTCTCACACACACACACACAAACACACACCAGCATGCCCCATGAAGATGCTGTTGACAAGAGCTGAGAACAGAACTCAACACACACCTAGGGTCTCTCTTTCAAACACACAGTCAGTCACACACGCACAAGCTCCAAGATGATCCTGCGGAGTGTGTGTTTTTATTCTCTTTCTTGTGTTTACGTTCAGTTTGGACAGAGGAGATGAATGAATGTCAGGACTATGGCATGAGAGACGCCGATCTGAACGCAGGCAGAGAGAGAGACAGAGAAGAGAAAGAGATAGAGAGAGAGAAAGTGAGAAGAAGTGATGCTTCTATGGCTGTTTTCCGTTTGTTTCTCAGAGACACAAGTTCGTATTGTTCTACTGTTTTGATGTATTTTTCAAGACCCAAGTTTGCAGGGAAGGAGGGAAGGAATGGCTACGCAGTTCCAGTTTGCGACGCTCCTTTTGAGGCTGACGCTGCTGCACCGGCAAAAACTTTTCCCTCCAGCGCCGCTGCGGTGGCAGATGGCCAGGGCAGCAGAACTCCATCCGACCGTCCGTCCGTTGGTTGTCGACCTTTGACCTTCCAGAGTACTCAGGGTACGAAAGCAGTGAGCTAGGCCTGCTTTGGAGCAGCTTTTAGACCACCTTCCTTTCAGCGTTGGGATTGGGAGCCTGGACAACTGAACTATTAAACTACTACTGTTTTGACACAATTCTTTTGTAGCCTCATCCATGCGTGTTCAGATTTTTGTGTATGTTTTTGTGTGTGTGTGTGTGTGTGTGTGTGTGTGAACCTTTGTGTTGGAAAATACATCTACAGATACTAATTTTTTAAATTAAGCCCCATTACAATTTGAGAAAAACAGATCCTTCATATCTAACAAATATTGCGTATTCCTGAATATATATTGCGTTTTCTGGAAATGACTTTTGGACTTTCTAAACATCAGGCCAGGGGTAAGTTACAAGATCGGTGGGGTATTTAAAGATGATGGTTAAAAGTATATCCCACCTTTTTATCAAGTGGGTTGTTTACAGTTATCTCTGGAGTTACATGTGTGGATAAAAGCATTTTTGTCTCAGGGCATGTTTTCCTTGTCTGGCAATCCCAATTTTAGCTTTAGCTTTACAAATGGAATGCAAAATAGCCAGATAGCAAGTCCTTTAAAAGTTATATTTGTATTCATAATCAGTACAAATGCAAATTAAGATGGAGCCATTTCCTAAGCAAATAAAGACTTCAAACTGTATGTTCTGGCAAAGCACTCCTCCCTGAGCATTGAGATACGGTATCACGCGACACCTGCCTTTACAGTACTTTGCAGGAATATAGCTAAACCTGTCTATAAAATCACCTTGGCTTAATTTGCATTATTATTTGTAGCTCATTGCTTTACTCATTGTGAACACAAAAGCAGCAATTGACTTGCTATTTGGTTACTCTGTTTGCTAAGCATAACTAATTACTGGGGCTGCCAAACTAGGAAAATGCATGCACTAAAACCAAATTGCTACTGCAGACATATGCAACTTTATTTTTTATTCTAAGATTTACCATTACCTCCAGCTTACTTACCCAGGTTTGCACCTTCTCAGTACACACGCACACACACACACACAAACAGAAGACGCCAACACAAATCCTATGTGCACTTACGCAGTTTACTTTACAGTTAAATACATCTGAAAGGGAGGGGGAATCTAGTTTTGTCGTCACAGATTTGAAGATTATTTAAACATCGTCAAAAAAAAGAGGAACAAAAAAAAAAAAAGAAAAAGAAAAGAAGAGAGAAAAAAACCCTACAATGGAGAGCAACATGTTGCAAGGCTACAATCAGTCCGCTTCCTCACAGAAGAGCAAATAGGCACGCAGAAATAACAACATTTAACTGATCACAGAACTGCAGGGGTGAAGCCTTTCTGTTTCCAGACTTCCGTCATACTCCACCCAACCCCCCCATCCCACCACGACCCCATGACCTCTCCAAGAGTGTGTGGACGACCCCATGACCTCTCCAAGAGTGTGTGTGCGCGGGAGGCTCACAAGCCCGACTCTAATATATTGCACAGAACAACCCAAACTTTCAGTATTGTTCGCAAAGTGGCCCCTCCCTGGTGATGCATTGCATAGCCTTTGACCAGAAAAGTATCCAATCACCTTCCCAACTTCCCAACTGCAACCTTTGTTCCAATCGCATTCCCAACCTTCCCAACACCAGCGACCTTCCACCCCCTTCCCATCCGAAAGGCCAGGGCCTTCTTAAGCGTTCCAGTGTGTGTGTGTGTGTGTGTGTGTGTGTGTGTGTGTGTGTGTGTGTGGAGTGGACGCTTGTCTGGTCTCCTGTCCACCCAGGTCAGATCCACTTCGGAACCAGAACGGACTGGGTCTAGTCAGGAGTCATCTCTGGACCTGGCCAGAACTATCACTACCACCTCCCCCTCTCTCTCTCTCTCTCTCTCTCACACACACACACACACACACACACACACACACACACACACACACACACAGCTGTCTTCCCCCACCCCAACCCAACCAAACCCCCACCTACAGGCTATATGTGTGGACTGAGAATGCACTGCTCTACAGTGGGTTAACTCAATCTCTGTCTTATTGCCAGGCTTAAGATGAACACTAGGTGGCGCTGAAGGGAGAGAAAGAGAGAGATCACCTCCTCTCTTTGAGGCAGAGACATGCAGTGGCGCCCCCTATGGCCAAGACAAGCAGTGATCCTTATGGTTGTCAGTAGAACCTGACCTAACCTGAGCCATGCGCTCACACTAAATTAGATTTTCTTTTTCTTTCTAATCCCTTCCCCCCACAAAAAATAATAATAAAGATAATCGTTTTTTTATTTTTTTTTAAATGATCAGATTGGTCTTGAGTGATGCAAGTTTGTCTTGTGCCCGTAAAGGTCTTCAGGTTTCTCAAAGGCAATCTCTGACCAGCCCAGCAGTGTCCATCTTTTCTATCTCTACTTTTGTGGTCAGACAGCTTCCAGCTCACTTCTGCTCTTTAAGATGAAGCGCGCACGCACACACACACACACACACACACACACACACACACACACACACACACACACTTCTAACCCAGAAAGATCTTGCTCAAAATAGCAAACTTCTGATTCACTAAGACCTGACATAAACCGGTCACAAACTGACTGACACACACACACACACAAAATTCTGATCCAGTGACACACACACTCTCTCACTCACTCACACACACACACACACACACACCTCCATATGTAAATGGAGATCTATGAACATTCCTGCAGCAGCCTCTCCAGCTGGGATCTGTTACTTGCAAATGGAAGCTACAGGTCAGGAGGTGAGGGGGGTTGTGGGTAACATACTAGTGGCCAATAGGAAGAGGCTGCAGCTGCAGAAACTTCTGGAATCAAGTGCAAAGGTCAAAGGTTAGTGTTCCCATTAGGAAAGATTATTAAGTCTTCTATCCTCTGTGTGAGTGATCCAATAACCCATTAGGGTCTACGTTCTAAAACCCGTAACCTTAGTGCCTCGTTGGCCAGTGTTTAGGGGTTCTGTGCAGGTAAGGCTTCCAAACCTCTTTCAACTTCACTGAAGTTCTGTTTTTTTTCAGCATTTTTAATATTTATTTTATTTCCTTTTACAGCTTTTATTTGTTTTCTTTGAGTGAAAAGGTTTAAGGCAGCCACTGAGCCTTTGAATGGTAAATGTTCTACACAATGCAAAAATCTCTCTCTCTCTCTCTTTCTCTCTCTCTCTCGTCACACACACACACAACACACAACACACACACACACACACACACACACACACACACACACACACACACACACACACACACACACACACACAGCTATAGGAACAGACACCTGCGTGTGGCGTTCCTTCCTTGCTGTCCAGCGGTTGTGGCAATGAAGAGGTTAAGACTGAAAGGCGAGACCAGAGGGAAATAATAACATGGAGGATCACAGCACAGCACTGGGGCATTGGAACTACTGAACTCATCAACAGCGCCCCTACAGCCACAACAGCTCTCAGACAACACACACACACACACACACACACACACACACACACTACCAGCACTCTAGCAAAGGAAGTTTCCAGAGAGCGAGAGAGTGGTAGAGAGAGAGAAAAAGACATGGAGGGGGAGACAGAGAGGCAAAAAAGAGCTGGAGAGAGGGAGAGAGCGTGAGATAGAGGGAGAGAGAGAGAGACATGAGGCCTTGCCATACTTTATGCCACACCAGGAAAAAAAAAATGTCAACAGAAGATGCTGTGTATGTAGCGCACGCACACACACACACACACACACACACACACACGAAGCACCAGCAGGCATTCCCACATTAGCGTCTTGGCTTGTGTCACATGACCCCTGGTGCCATGGCAACGTCCCACACACCCGTGAGTACAGCTGTAGCGTCCGCAGAAGAGAAGGTTCCGGAATAATCAACACAGAGACTGGATTTCAACAGATGGGGAAAATAAAAAACAAAACAAAATAGACAAACAAAGTTTCATAAAGATCAACATCACATCACTTTCTGTAGACCATTTCTTTTTTATCCTGAAATGCAAACGGGGAAAAAAAAAAAAAAAACACTCTTATACTAAAAATCACATTGTTGATGCGTTTTTTTTTTCCGTTTGCAATGATTAATAAAAACAAAGCAAAACAAAAAGATAACAATAATGTTCGCTTAGACTTCCCAAAAGGCCCAATTTGAGTTCTTTTATGTTTATCTATCTTTCTTTCATTTATTCTTTTCTTTCTTTCTTTCTCTTCCACCTTTCTGTCTGTCTTTTCTTTCTCTGCGTCTCTCTCCTCGTGCGTCTCCTCCAAGTCTGCAGCACCCAAGTCCAGAGAGGAGGAGGAAGATGAGAAGGAGGAAGATAAATCCCAAACTCTTTTGAGTGTGTGTACTGTATGCGCGCCGCTAGAGTGTGTGTGAGATGTGTGAGAGCAGAGAGGGCGGAAGTGGGTCAGATCGGGCTTGGGGGGAAGAGTTGGGGTGGGGGGGGTTGCAAGCAAATCAGGTGGGTGTTAGGGGGGCTCGGATGTAGTTTGGGGGGCTGCTGCTGCTGCTGTGGGGAGAGGGAGGGGGAAGGGGAGGGGAGGAGTCTGTATTGGCACACTGTTGAGTGTTCATTGGCCCACTGCTCGCCTCTGATGCGAGCGAGTCCGAGTGGGAGGGGGAAGGGGCGGGGACTGAGGCAGGAAACGCCACGCCTGCTTCCTGCTCCCCGCTTGCAGACGGGGGCGGGCCCACACCCTGGACACACCCCCGAGCTTTAATCTCCATGGGGACCAGGTTAGTGGCCACTCCTCTCTCGCCAGCTCCTCCTGCGGCTAGCGCAGCGGCAGACGCCTCGGGGCTCCCAAGAGCTGCTGCGCTCACGTGGATCTCCGTGACGACGCTGATGGGCGCTGGCGGTGACTCCTGCGTCGCCGTCGTCATCAGGGGCGTGGCTGCGTTCCCCTCCCTCAGGCTGCTGGCGTCCAGGAGCGACCCGCCCAGCTGCGGGCCCGACAGCGCCTCCGTCAAGATGGCCGCCGTCTCCGCCATCCAGTCCAACTCGTTGCCCACGTCCGCACTTGTGCCACCGACAGCCCGTCGTTCACCGACTGCACCACCAACGCCACCACCACTAGACAAGGCCAAGCCTGAGATCTGGGCTCCAGAGGCCGTGGATGAAGCCTGGGCCTCGCCTGGCTGAGGTACCTGGCCGTTGGCTGCAGGTCTGGGGCCGGCGGGGCTGGCTGCTCCTGCTGCTGCTGGGGCTCCTGGGGCATTAGCGTTAGCGGCGGCGGTGCTGGGGGTGGTGTTGTTGTTGAGGTTGTCCTGCAGGGCCGTCTGGTTGGCCTGTCCGGCCTGCTGGTTCTGCAGAAGCATCTCCTGGATGCGGATCTGCTGCAGGATGGCCGGCAGCTCGTAGTGGTGGAAGAAATAGATCATGGAGTGCTGAGTGGAGGAGTGGAGGAGAGGAGGAGGAGTGGAAAGATGGACAGAGAGAGGAGATTAAAGACTGGAGACTTGTTTCACACCTGAACATTCCGAGGTTCCATGGTAGTAAACTGAACATTCTACCATTGAAATGCATTGGATTTAAGCCTCTTTCTAACTTCAAAAAAATGGGTAATAACATTTAAAACATGTCTAAATTCACTTTCTATCAAATAATACAAATTTGAAGCACACAAAATTGGAGGTCCCGAATAGATTGAAGCTTCATGCACATAAATGTAAAATCACTTTTATCAATACACAGCAATACAATAGCAATACACAGTGTGTGTGTGTGTGTGTGTGTGTGTGTGTGTGTGTGTGTGTGTGTGTGTGTGTGTGTGTGTGTGTGTGTGTGTGTGTGTGTGTGTGTGTGTGTTGTAGTACAAACTCCACACACCAGCATGGGATTAGCCACACAGCTAATACAGCTATGGGAATGAGACAGCAATACACAGGTGTGTGTGTGTGTGTGTGTGTGTGTGTGTGTGTGTCTCAAAGGAGAACACTATAATACTATGTGCGTCCATGAGCTGAGTAGGCGGCGCCCATTAGATGGGGTCCGTGTGAGTCAGGTAAGATTGGGAGTGAATCTCACCTGGATG
>JAODXP020002046.1:0-10000 GCA_027497455.2 Sardinella longiceps | reverse complement strand
GAATATGACCATGATTACAAAGGCTGCCAGGTAGGAAGTGCGGGCCATCCACATGCTCACAAAGCGGTAGTGCTCACCGGACACCACGTTACGCAGGAACCCTGTCAAAATCATCACACACACACACACACACACACACACACACACACACACACACACACACACACCACACACACAGCAAGTCAGAATAAAGGAACTGTGCACACACACACCATTGAAACTATAGTATTTGTGATTAATTTTTTCATTTCATTCATGATTCATTTTTCAAACGGTAACGTTCAAAACCTGTCACGTAACGAATACTGTGACTACTGGTAATTGCATTGGATTACCAATGCCTGGCCTGGACATGTTGTTTTAGGAGTAACAGGGTTAAATATGGTCTGTTCTGAGGTCAGTTCCAACAGTAGCTTTTAGTCTGGCTGTTTGCTTTCCATGAAAGCCATGTCCCAACTCCTCCAGTCAGGCTTAATGTTTCCCCCTCAGCTTTAAGCAGCTGCCTAATCATACCATAGAGAACCTACTGTATGTCTTATTCCGCTTCACACACTTGCATGTGGATACACACGTGTGCGTACACACACACACACACACACACACACACACACACCTTTGTTCTCTTCGCTCTCAGCCAAGGCTTTGACACTGGACATCAGGATGTCGTCGTAGCCCAGGAACTCGTCCAGTAAAAATCGACTGAAGCCGTCACCAAAACACTGGTCTTTCATTGGGTCTAGAAAACACAGGAGCACAATGATCATCGTTTATGCTCACACACACACACACACACACACACGTAGTAGACTGGTGTGTATTGGGTGTGAAAAAGTTAAGAGTCCAAACCCATAACAATCTACATGTATGCACACACACACACACTTCAGAGACTGTGTATTGTGGGTATGAATGATGCACAGATGTAGACACCTTTGCCGTTTCCTCTCTATGTCACACACACACACACACACACACACACACACACACACACACACACACACACACACCTAAAAGACATGGTAAAAGTGTCGGTAAGGTTCCAAGTGCACATAATCTCAGTGTAGGGGTTACATGAGGCAAGTTGAGGATGAAAGCTAGTGATTGTGAAGCTAGTGTATGCATGTGTGTGTGTTTGCTTAGGAAGTGTTTATAGCTAGCCAGAGCTTTGGTGCAACAGTAATACTTTCACACAGTCTAAAAGGAATTACACACACACACACACACACACACACACACACACACACACACAACACACACACACACACACACACACACACAGCAAGCAGATTAGAGGTCTAGCAATGTGTGTGTGTGTATGGCCAAGTAGGCTTCTTAGAAAGGTGTGTGTATGTGAGCGTGAGGGAGAGAGAGAGTGAGTGCTATATGAGGTAACGAGTGCATATATGTGCAATAACAGCATGCAACCTAACTAAAGGCTGTAGCAACAAGTAAGAACTGGTTTATATTGTAAGGACTGGTTATATATTGTTATATTGTGCTTTGCTTTTGTCTCTGTACAGCACGTTAAGTTGCCTTTGTGTATGAAATGCACTTTATATATAAGATTGCCTTGTGCTTCTGTGTCAAGTCCTCGCAAAG
The DNA here is from genome assembly GCA_027497455.2 of Sardinella longiceps. Lineage (NCBI taxonomy): Eukaryota > Metazoa > Chordata > Actinopteri > Clupeiformes > Clupeidae > Sardinella > Sardinella longiceps. The sequence goes on along the minus strand of JAODXP020002046.1, from coordinate 8,401 downwards.
GGTACGCCATTGTTTTGTTGATGTTGTTTACCGCTAATAGTTTTGCGTAGAATCTGCCCATGTTTGCATAGCACACTTCAAATGGCTAAGAGTGGCACTATCTAGCTCACCATGTGTGTTTGCAAAGCACTACATAACACCAAACACTGGCTGGGGTGGCACAGTTTACCCTTGACTGTATACTGTCTGTTAGCGAGCAAATGTATGCTCTGCTAGCAAGCAAGCTTTTTATGACTGCCGACATCTTTTTATGACGGCTGTTGAAGTGTTGTTGTTGTTGTTTATGCTTGATAGATAGTACAGTATAGTATTGTATAGTATAAACAGCATATTCTGTCACTGAATTTTCAAAGCTTATACAGTGGACTAGTACTGCATGTTGCTAAGTACCTTCAGTGGGCTGCCAAAATACGCCAGCAAACGAAACAAAGTGAACGTGGCTAATCACAGCCCTTGCGTGTGTGTGTGTGTGTGTGTGTGTGTGTGTGTGTGTGTGTGTGTGTGTGTGTGTGTGTGTGTCGTACCTAGAAAGACCACCATGACAGGGATGTTAAGGCGTTGGTGCATGGACTGGAAAAGGTGTGTGTGTGTGTGTGTGTGTGTGTGTGTGTGTGTGTGTGTGTGTGTGTGTGTGTGTGTGTGTGTGTGTGTGTGTGTGTGTGTCGTACCTAGAGTGACCACCATGACGGGGATGTTGAGGCGTTGCCGGGTGGTCTGGGAGAGTCGCAGGAATCCATACTCCAGAGAATACTCCACTATGTACTCCTCCTGGGGCCACACTGTAAACACACACACACACACACACACACACACACACACACACACACACACACACACACACACACACACACACACAGAGAGAGAGACAGAGACACACACACACAAAGGATGATCAATAACATGAACACAAACAAAAGGATGATCAAGCAAGTGGTCCCAAAAACATGAATAAGGGCACGTGCAAACGCGCGCACACACACACACACACACACACAGATGATCAAAGAGACCCACAAACGAGAAGCGCACGCACACACACACACACGCTACTCATGAGGGAAGCCTACACAGACACAAACACTCACACACACACAGATACTAAAGCAGGTGATCCTACAGACACAAATGGCGCAGACACAGACACACACACACACACACAGATACTAAAGCAGGTGATCCTACAGACACAAATGGCGCAGACACACACACACACACAGGTTGCTCGTTAGGGTGGCCCGCAATCACACACACAGAAAGCCATGCAAACAAACATCACACACACACACACACACACACCCTCTCAGACTGGGTTAATCGATTCTGAAAGCCAGACTGGTCTATATGACCACAGGCCACACACACAGCTACTGCCCTCAGTCCAGTTGCAATGTAAACACACAACACCATGGTAACACAGCAGCAAGCTACATTTATCAAATGGGACTATTCTAATAAACAATAATCACATAAGTCACATTCTTACCAGTATTCATACCAGTATTATTAACAATAATCAAAAAGTAGCATGGTGGTTAAAGGCTTCAGCACACCTGGGTCTAAAGCATTGTAGAGCACTTGTTAGATTTCACCGTGTCATCGTTTCTTTCATGGCCAGGACTCTGAGGAGGAGTTTGGCTGTGCTCAACTCTACTAGCAGAGGGTCTCTGGTGAAAGGTCTCAATGTTTGTTAAGTTCCTGGTTCTGTTTTTGCAAGGGAGAGCAGGGCAGAATCCCCATTTATGCAGTCCAGCTGTCATTGGCTGATAAAACTTTAAAGAATCTTTTCTTATTGTGATGCAATCAGGAAGTATTCCAGTTTGCTCCCATGGAAATGTACCATCAGAGACGATTGATGAAGTTCATCAAGTATCTTTGGTATTATGATGCCATATCTTGCTCAGTATTTCATGATGGGTAGTAGTGCCATAGCTCTGATTATTTAACCCTCTCTGGTAGTGCTCTTGCAAAGGGGTTCGGCGGTAATGAGCTCCTGGCACATTTTTAATAATGCTCACTTATTTCTGGTTACATTAAAAGAACACTCACACAAATTGAACGTTAGCGGACAAGCCTGTCAGCCAGAGCAAAGTCCTCTCTGGTCATAATGAAACAAAACGGCCAACTTTAACGGTAGCCAGTTAGGGCTATTTTAGTGCTCTAGCGGAGGGCTATTTGTGCCCTGTTTTAGTATCATTGCTGGAGGGGTTGAGCATGTGGTTTGCCAGTGCTCCACAATAACAAGTGTAGGAATTAGGCTAATACTTGCATAAGCTGGCCCATAGGTAGAACCAGCGGGGTCAATGACCTGGAGGCCAGCATCCTGACTAGGCTGTGCTCAAACATATAGGTGTCTACAGAGCCACTAGCCATCTATGGAAAAACCTACAGGGCAACGACCTCAAGGCCCACCCTCCCATACACACACACACACACACTCCATGTACTACAAGGGAGGGCTGAACTCTAGACCCGCCACACCATAAACCCACGCACACACACGCACATAGGTGCACTTGAGAATGTGCTCACACACACACACACACACACACACACACTCGTGACTTGACTACTGGGCAGGCTGATGGGTGTGGGTAGAGGTTGGCTGCCAACACTGTCCCTTCTGTAGCTACACTTTACCACTTCAAAGCCTTCTGGAATGCTTGTTCCTCAGACACACACACACACACACACAAAGCTAGCATTGTTCCCCAATGATGGACACAGATTGGCACACAGACACAGGCTGTGAGACACACACACACACACACACACACACACACACACACACACACACACACACGGCCACCCTACAGCATGGCACTGTGGTGTGTTCTGGAGCCTGGCCCTTCTAGAACATAGACATAGAACACCTAGATGCCACAGCGCACAATAGACTCCTGTCAGAGTAGATCATTCCAATATGGCATCTGCATTGGAATATTCCATCAGAGACGGTTGATCAAACCCATCTGCTAGTCTAGACAGTCTAGACCTTTCTCTGTCTCTGCCGTATCTAGGTGTTCACATCCATGCTCCAGACAGGAGAGGTGACTATATTCAGGATCTTTCCCAATCATCACATGGATGTTGCATCCATTAGAAGATAAGACTACTATAAATGTGTAAAGAAGGGAGGATGTTTTAAGACACACAGTCCTGTGCACACAGCTGCATCATCTGTGATAAGCGGTCTTTTGTGTGTGTGTGTGTGTGTGTGTGTGTGTGTGTGTGTGTGTGTGTGTGTGTGTGTGTGGAAGCAAATCACTGATGATTATGCAGAGAAGGAAGAAAGTAGGAGAGAGGAGGACATCTACACTGGGACCAAAACAGCTACTCATCGACAAAAACAAACCCCAATTTCTCACACACACACACACACACACACACACACACACACACACACACACACACACACACACACACACACACACACGTGGTCTCTAATGGGGAGGACACTGGTCCTTGGAGTGGAGCTAACTGGCTTAGTGGACATGATAAGAGGGGGGGGGGGGGGTAGTAAAAGAGATGCTCTCACTGTGATTTCCTGAGCTTTGCCCAGGATGGATGGAGTATAGAAAGTTAGGGGAGGACGAGGGAGAAGGGAGGACAAAAGGATGGAGAAAAGAAGAAAAGAGGAGAGGAGAAAAAGTAGGCAAGAGGTTATCAGTAGTGCTGAGAAGCTGAGTGCGCTAGCTGAGTGCGCTAGCTGGCTTGAGTGCACTAGGTACATGTATAGAGAGTGGGCTGGCTCTCCTGTATGATAAAGCTTTAGTAGTGGAAGGACTGAAGACTTCAAATACGGAAAATAACTCCTGCAATACTGCATTGCAATATAGAATAATAGAGGGACACAGTTAATTAAGCAGATCAAAACAGATAGCCAAAAGAGTGGGGGAAAAAGTGACTCTGACAAACAGAAATGATAGCCAGTTTAGATGCTCACTCAGCACTGCTGTACGAGGGGGGGGGGGGTGAGGAAGAGGAAGGAGAGGAGGAGGAGGAGGAAGTAAAAGAGGAGAAGGAGGAAGAAGAGAAGGAAGAAGAGGAAGTGAAGAAAGAGGAGGAGGAGGAGGGAGAGGAGGAACTGGAGGAGGAAGAGGAGGAAGTGAAGGAGGGAGAGGAGGAACTGGAGGAGGAGGAGGAGGAAGTAAAAGAGGAGAGAGGAGGAAGAGGAGAAGGAGGAAGAAGAGAAGGAAGAAGAGGAAGTGAAGAAAGAGGAGGAAGAGGAGGAGGAGGAGGAGGAAGTGAAGGAAGTGGAGGAGGGAGAGGAGGAACTGGAGGAGGAGGAGGAGGAAGTGTTGATTTGCTGGTTGCAGTGCTGATTGTTGCTTTACCTGCTCGTGTTAGCATCTCAAGCTCGGAGACAGTGTCCTGCAGCGGCTGCATACCTTTAGAGGGGGCCTGGCTGAAGGACAGCTCCAGGGACTCATTCAGGCCCACCGCAGAGCCTCCAGCCTGCACCGACGGCCTCAAACGCGGCTCCATGTCCAGCTCAAACTGCAGGGGAGAGGGAGGAGAGGAGAGGAATGAGTGATGAAGGTGAGAAGGGAAGAGGTAGAGAATACAGAAGTTGAGTACTCAAAAAAAACTGTTTCTCTTGTGTGTCCACACACATTAACACAAACACACACCATAAAAACACCAGCATAGTCCTCCTCCACCAACACTTTCCCGCCTCCTTTCATCGCTTCCTTCTCTCTGTGTCCCTCCATCCACACATCCTTCCATCACTCTTTTTCTCTCTCTCTTGCTATCCATCACCCCCTTTAACCACCCCCCTTTCTTTCATGCTGACTCCTTTGCTCCCTCTTTTTTTCCATACTTTCCCTTCATCTGTTCATTTTTCCCATCTACCTCACACAACCCTATCCCTCTTTCTGCATGCTCCCTCTATCCCTCTTCTTCGGAGCTCCCTCTATCTGTCCATTTGTCCTTCAAGCTCACATTCCATCTCTCTCTTTCTGCAAGCTCCCTCTCTCTCTTCCTCTATACTCCCTCCATCTTTTCTCTCTCCATCTGTCCATTTTCCCCTCTACCTCACACAATCCTATCCCATCTCTCTTTCTGCTCCCTCTCCACGCTCCCTCCATCTCCCCCCTCCCCACCCCATCACTCTCCCTCCCCCTGCCCGACACACACACACACACACACACACACACAGGTCCTCCTCACCTGCACGGAGCTGTTATCAAACATCTCCATGGTCATCTCCTCCTCCTCCTCTTCCTCTGGAGGAAGATGCTGCACAGCTCCGGCGCCCGCTTCACCTCCGACCCCGACCGCTACCCCCGCGTCCCCCTTGGCGTCCAGACCTCCCCCCCCTCCGGGCTCGTCCCCCTCTGACTCCTTCACCAGGCCCTGGAAGTAGATGGTATGGATAAGTAGAGTGTATGGATAACGCTAATTTTTGGTTAATTGTGGCTGATACTGATACGATAACCGATATTTTTTATATATAAAAATACAAAAGGGTACAAAAGGTGTTAGATTTTCCTTTATATTTTCTGACATGTACACAAGAAAGCTCATTTAGATTACCAATGAATGCGACTAAAATCAGACCTTAAAAATATTGGCCGATAAATATCGGCTGCAATATCAATATCGATATAATAATAATAATTAAAAAAAAAAAAAATATATATATATATATATATATATATATATATATATATATATATATATATATATATATATATATATATAAATAATTATTATTATTATTATAATTAATATTGTAATTTTGCACTTAGTGGACACTAATATAATCGGCCGCCGACATATTGTGCATCTCTACTCTACCTGGAAGCCCTCTGTCTCGTAGAACTGCAGGAAGATGGGCGCCCGACTGGAATTGCGCTGGATCTCCACCCGTAGGATGCCGTCACGCGGCCACTTCTCCCGCACGTGCTCCAGACAGTTGATGGGCGAGCGTGAGAACGCTATGTGGATGTACGCCAGGATGAAGAGCACAAACAGAGCCTGAGGAAGAGGAGAAGGAGGAAGAGGAGGAATAGGAACATTGTTCAGTTACTTATTTACTTATTTATTTACATTCCTTTTCTATAGCCTGGTCATAACAGAAACTCAGTCTACACATACAGTACTGGCACGAACGTACACATACAGGCACGACACGTATGCTTGATTGACTTGATTGAGTGCTGTGACAGTGTCACATGCTGTGACACTAGGGATGGGAATTTTGGGTAAAAACACTATTCGAAAATCGATGACAAGTATTCGAATATTATTCGAAAATCGACCCTCCCCCCCCCACCGTCTTTTTCAAAACGGTGTTTGTTATTTTTATGATGATATGGCTAAAACAGTATTCGATTTAACTATTCGATATTCGAAAGCACTGTCGATTTTCGAATATTCGAAAATCATGTCCCAACCCTATGTGACACACATTGTCACATGCGTTGTATCAGGAAAGTTTTCAATAAGCGCTTTTGCGACACAAGTACACATCATGGTGCCCTTGACTCTTGCATTCAAATTTACGTTCCTTGCGTCGTTGACTATGAATCTGCCCTTCCAGCGTGCCTGTCTGAACGATCCCCCGGGGAGGAATCAAAGCTCCAGAGAACAACAGAGGACAGAGGACAATGCCAGCCCAGCCCAGCCAGACCCAGAGTTCCAGCAGCCCAATGTCAGAGTGTGTTTGAGAGTGATTGAGCACAGAGGACTTGACCGTGACGCTGCAGCAGAACCGACTGAATCATGACAGACTGGTCCGCTCAGAGATGAATATTCACTCCACTCGTTCTCTCTTACTTTGCCCTCAATGCAAGCTGTCTGGGCATAGTGACTTTCAGTGGAGATAGGGAGAGACCACAGAGAGTGTTCAGAGTCATCTAGTCTCTATGCATTTAGGGTGGTATTCTCCCAGGTGCTTAAAGGAGAGTACCGGAGTGAATTCAAGCATAGCCCTGTTGAAAGAGCTTGCTAAATGTGCTAGTTAGAGAGTGGAACAAAATAATTTGGTACAGCACAGACCGAACGCGAACAGGCACTTTACACTGAATCAATGGGACCTGACTGAACCGAAAGTAAGATCTGAGGTTACATTGACTCAATGTAAAGTGTTTCGCGTTCGCATTAGGTCTGTGCTGTTCGAAAATCTTTCATTTCATGCGAAATATATTGCTGTTAGAAGGCTCATGCAGCAGGGCTATGCTTCAACTTACTCCGATATATTGCTTTCAGTCCAACTAAGTGCTTAGTGTAGGCTAAAATGCATAAAGCTAAGCACTTTTTTGGACTTAAACACTTGGGAGAATACTGGCCGAAATGTGCTGCATCAGAGGTCATCTCTCTATGCATTTACGGCGGTATTCTTCAAGGTGCTTAAGTCCAAAAAAGCGCTTAGTTCTATGCATTTCAACCTGCACTAAACGCTTTTTTGGACTTAAGCACCTTGGAGAATACCGCTCTTAGTGTGCTGCTTCATAGGTAATCTGTCTTGGCATTTAGTACTCTGGCATAGGTGAGTGTGTTCTATCAGAGCTCATCTCTTTGGGCATTTAGTGTGCTGCATCACAAGTCATCGCTTTAGGCATCTAGTACTCTGGTATAGTAGAGTGTTTTGTATCAGAACTCCTCTCTCTAGGCATTTAGTACTCTGGTATAGGTGAGCATGTTTTATAGGAGCTCATCTCTCTAAGCATTTAGTACTCTGGTATAGGTGAGCATGTTTTATAGGAGCTCATCTCTCTCAGCATTTAGTGCTCTGGTATAGGTGAGCATGTTTTATAGGAGCTCATCTCTCTAAGCATTTAGTACTCTGGTATCGGTGAGCATGTTTTATAGGAGCTCATCTCTCTAAGCATTTAGTACTCTGGTATAGGTGAGCATGTTTTATAGGAGCTCATCTCTCTAAGCATTTAGTGCTCTGGTATAGGTGAGCATGTTTTATAGGAGCTCATCTCTCTCAGCATTTAGTGCTCTGGTATAGGTGAGCATGTTTTATAGGAGCTCATCTCTCTAAGCATTTAGTACTCTGGTATAGGTGAGCATGTTTTATAGGAGCTCATCTCTCTAAGCATTTAGTACGCTGTAGTATAGGTGAGCATGTTTTATAGGAGCTCATCTCTCTAGGGCATTTAGTACTCTGGTATAGGTGAGCATGTTTTATAGGAGCTCATCTCTCTAAGCATTTAGTACTCTGGTATAGGTGAGCATGTTTTATGAGGAGCTCATCTCTCTAAGCATTTAGTACTCTGGTATAGGTGAGCATGTTTTATAGGAGCTCATCTCTCTAAGCATTTAGTACTCTGGTATAGGTGAGCATGTTTTTATAGGAGCTCATCTCTCTAGGCATTTAGTGCTCTGGTATAGGTGAGCATGTTTTATAGGAGCTCATCTCTCTAAGCATTTAGTACTCTGGTATAGG
>JAODXP020002045.1:0-12500 GCA_027497455.2 Sardinella longiceps | reverse complement strand
CCGTTTATTTTCTGAACTTTGATTTAAGATAGAAATATGTTGTACAGAAAGTCAAAGTCTAATTAAAAAGTAGGCATACTATGCTCATAAGGCTAAAAACCTTTTTGTAAGCGCTTATGTAGCCTACGTTAAGCAACGTGTTTGATAAAGTAGATACTTTGAATGTTTACGATGCCTCTTCATTTTCTCTATTATATCGTGTGTGTGCATGCGGTGGGCGGGGGCGGGGGGGGGGGGGGGGGGGGGTCGATTTTCGAATAATATTCGAATACTTGTCATCGATTTTCGAATAGTGTTTTTACCCAAAATTCCCATCCCTAACAGCCACCCAAATTTAATTCAAGTGTGATACATCTAAAAATCATGCGATGTATCAGTAGAATGTGAAGCATTAATAGTACTGACATGATGTGGCTGAAGTGTAGGCCTATGTATTGCATTACAGAGATCTGTAGAATCTAGTGCTAACTGACAAGTCCCGGGTTGCATCCTGTTATCACAACACCAGAGGTGTCGATAGTGAGTTACCCACGCAAAGGCACAAAGAAGTTTCATTTTAATGCAGATTCTCTAGATTGCAATTTAATATTATTTGTTTTCTTGGCTAAAAAAAAGAATTAGCCTTTATGTGTTGGCAGGATGGATGGAAGTTGTTTTGAGATCTGTGGGTTGTCATGTTTCAAACCCAAGCAGACTGTTTGCTGAAAATACTGCCCCCACACTCAGGCATAATGGAGTATGAATGTCAAATATATGGCTTCTTGGATGGAATATACCAAAATATTATTTTTTGTCATGTCATCTGCCTCAACCGCAGGTTAGCCATGTAGGCTGTGGCTGTGCCCGCTAACACACACACACACACACACACACACACACACACACACACACACACACGACCCACTGCCCCACATTCCCTGTGTCCCTCTGACCAGAGTCACCCCTACATACAGCCACTGGGTCCCAGTGTTCCTCTACAATATGAACACATACACACACACACACACTTACATAGGACCCACACCAGACACATACCCCCCCAACACACACATTAACATTCACCCCAACACACAGCCACTGGGTCCCAGTGTTCCTGTAGCACGCACGCGTACACACACACACACACACTTTCTCCCTGTGCACAAAGTGTGTTGACTATGGGGTGTGTGTGTGTGTGTGTGTGTGTGTGTTATGTTTGTTGATCCTATTGTCTGGTGTGGTCAGCGTGTCTGTCTGGGAGTTCAGTAATAGACGCAGGGGGAGGCTCCGGTCATCACGCACACACACACCGACACCGACACACACACACAGACACACACACACACACACACACACACACACACACACACACACACACACACACACACAAACCTGCTCAGTGGGGCAGCAATGGACACACACACTCACAAAGTCCTGCTCAGTCAGGCAGCAAGGGACACACACACACACAAACTCACACACACACACACACACACACACACACACGTGCGGACACGCCCGAGGGACGGCTGGGCTGTAGCAGGAGCTCATTGCCTATCACACAGCCAGACGGAATCACACACACTCCAAAAAGTTAACTTTGGACACCAGAGGAAATGCAGGATATAGCTTAAAATCATTTTAGTGTACCATTACACACACACACACACACACACACACACACACATACACATATACACACTTTTGCACATATACTAACACATATTATATTCATAACTGTAAATAAGCAAAAACAAAGTTTACAGGCCTTGGAAGTTCGCTAATTTCTACACAGATACTGGGACTCGCACACACTCATAAACTGAAGTTCACACACTCGGGAAGACGTAAATACTCTTCGGAAGGACACTGGAGTCTCCACTGAGGCAAGTGTGTGTGTGTGTGTGTGGTTTTGTCTTCTCTAGCGTAAGACTTAAACAGTATTTTGGCCCTAGGGCAGTAGCTGTGTTAGTGAGACTGCTGTTTCATTCTGTTCCTGGGAGATCGCCATGAGGTACAGTAGGGTTGGGTGTGGGGTAGCTGGCTGTAAATGGACAGATGGGCATCGATGTGGGTGAGACTGTTTGGGAAATGTATTCTGTTTGGGAAATTGGCACCAGGGTTCTAGGTGTCATCGATTGTTTGGCATATTCATATGTCAAAATTAAAGTTAAAGTAAACGTTTGGTCGAAAGTTTTTCTCAAGTTGTTTGGATGAATTCATATTTAGCAAACGTCATCAGAATGCCCGCACTGCACTGGGAATGGAGCTCTAACATAGCTCTGGAGAAAGTACGAGCCTTCTAACAGCACTAGATTTTGCATGGAATGAAAGAATTTTGAACGGCATAGACCAAACGCGAACGCAATGACAAACAAACACTTCACACTGAGTCACCGGTACCTCATATCTTACTTTCAGTTTTGAATAATCTGAGTTTGCATTGATTCAGTGTAAAGTGCTTGTTTGCTTCTGTGTTCATGTTTGGTCTGAGCTGTTCCAAATTATTTTGTTCCACTCACTAACTAGTGTATTTAGCAGGCTCATTCAATAGGGCTATCGCTCCGGAGCACCCCTTTAACCCTTATCCCTTCTGAATGTCTGCATTTTGAGTCAAGTTTGAGTTGCCTTGTAGTGGCATTTGAGTCAAATTGACGTTTTTTGGAAGAGCTTTAGTATGTGCATTTGCTGTGTGATTAATCAACGAATTTGTCATATCTTAGCATTACGCTAGAGTTCACAATCCTGCGAAGAGCTGAGATTGCATGTGATCATCAACATGTTTGCCATACCTTAGTATAATGATAGCGTTCACAGCCATGCTGAGAAGAGCTGACTTTGCGTATCGAGGGCTGACAACCTAAAGGGCATAAAATACATTTTGGTAAAAATGTATTGATACAGTACTAACATTACAGAGATAAAATATGAATACATTCAGTTTAAAGAAAAAAAAACTAATGTCTCATCTCTGAAAAACACAGCAGAATGTGAGCAAGAAGGGCGTCACTGCATTTGACAACAATATATAGTACAGTAATATGTAATTCAATAAATGTGTCAATAAATGGACTTGCAATAGGTGAAATCAGAAACTGGCATTAGAGAAAAATGTCATTTTTCTTTTGGCTTGTCTGAAGTTGGTGAATTGTCACTTAAGTTCTGTACTGTATGTTTGCTGTGTGATGTGATTTTTACTGGACACACCCTTACAGGTGTCTAACGCCAGACCATAATAACCTAGTACACATTCTGGTACCTGCTCAGGTGGCCCTCAGACAGAAATAGAGATTGGTTCTCAGAATGAAGAAATTTTTATTCTGTCAAGAAAATCCACTTGTGAAAGATTTGATTAAACAATTGATGAAAATCGTAGTTAATGATCTTCACGATTACTAATTGTAGACTGCTGGCCTGTGTATTGGAGCGTATCTAGATAGAATGGCATGGTTGAAAAAGCCCACAGCACACAGTCAGGCCAAAAACATTTCAGCATTTTTCAGCATTAACTTGCTCCAATCTCCTCCTTGGTGTCCTCTCATCACCCTAACTGTCCTCCTCCTCCTGCCTTTTTGCACTTCCTTGTTTTCCTTTCCTTTATCATTTCACCCTTTCCTCTTTCCCCTGATGTCCCTCTCTCTCTCTTTCTTCTCCTCCTCCTGATATCCCTCTCTCTTTCTTCTCCTCCTCCTAATGTCCTTCAATCTTGTTCTTTTCTTCTTTGTTCCCTTCTTTCCCTCCTTCTCTCACTTCTCTTCATCTTCATGTCCTCCACTTCCTCTCCTCCTCTCTTTGGTTCCCCTCCTGGTTCTCACTCCTCTCTCCTCCCTCCACTCTTTCCTCTTCTCCCTGATATTCCTCTTTTCTTCTTGATGTCCCTCTATTTCAATTGCTCCATCCGATGTCCCTCTGTCTTTTCTCTCCTCCCATTGATGTCTGTCTCTTGTTCCCCTCTTCCTTGTTCACTTCTTCCTCTCTCTGCTTCCTCTCATTTTCATAACATGGTTTCTCTCTCCTCCTCTTCCTCTCTCCTCATCTTCCTCTACCTCTACTCCTCTGCAGCAGCTGTGACTGAAGTCCAATCATGGGTGACTGGAGCTTCCTGGGAAACATCCTCGAGGAGGTGAACGAGCACTCCACCGTGATTGGCCGAGTGTGGCTCACCGTCCTCTTCATCTTCCGCATCCTCATCCTGGGCACAGCGGCCGAGTTCGTCTGGGGAGACGAGCAGTCCGACTACGTGTGCAACACACAGCAGCCCGGTTGCGAGAACGTCTGCTACGACGAGGCCTTCCCCATCTCCCACATTCGCCTATGGGTGCTACAGATCATCTTCGTGTCCACGCCCTCGCTGGTGTATGTGGGCCACGCTGTTCATCACCTCCACATGGAGGAGAAGCGTAAGGAGCGCGAGGAGGCCGCCGCCGCAGCTGCCGAACTCATGAGTCGACCACCAGGAGGCGCTGCCATTGACCAAACCAGCATCCGCACCGCCAAGGAAACGGGCGCCAAAGGCGGGAAGAAGTTCCGTCTGGAGGGGACACTACTCCGTACCTACGTCTGCCACATCATCTTCAAGACGCTCTTCGAGGTGGGCTTCGTGGTGGGCCAGTACTTCCTGTACGGGTTCCGGATCCTTCCGCTGTACCAGTGCAGCCGCTGGCCATGCCCCAACACGGTGGACTGTTTCGTGTCCCGCCCTACGGAGAAGACCGTCTTCATCCTCTTCATGCTGGCGGTCGCCTGTGTCTCGCTCTTCCTCAATTTCGTGGAGATCGCCCACCTGGGCCTGAAGGAGATCCGTCACGTGTTCCGGAAGCCTCCGAGGGGTCAAGGCGAAGGGCAGGGAGGGGACGGCGAGGGCGGACTGCTTCCTCACGTGAGGGGGCTTCCTTCCATCGCCTCGCCCCTACTGCACTCTAAAGGATACCGACTCCTGGAGGAGGAAGAGAGAGCTACTCCACACTACTATCCACTTACAGAGGTGGGTATGGAGCCTTATGTAGAGAGATGATGTATTAAAGGATCGCTCCGGAGTAAGTTTAAGCATAGCCCTGTTGAAGGAGCATGCTAAATGCACCAGTTAGCGAATGGAACAAAATAATTTGGAACAGCATAGACCGAATGCGAACGCAGAAGCTAACAACTTCACACTGAATCAATGGAAACTGATTATTCGAAACCGAGAGTAAGATCTGAGGTGTTTCGCGTTTGCGTTAGGGTAATGCACTTTTAAAGACAGGTTAGACTAGCCTGCCAGTTTGCCTGCTAGCCTACAGAAAATGTGTGTTGTGTTTGCATAGAGAAAGATACAGAGTACAAATCTCAAATTATTTTCAGACAATCTGAAATCTTTTTAACACCATACCTCAAAAACAGTATATGAAAAATTTAGATGTAAATTATTTAAGCTAATTTTTAGAATTTAGTTGTTTTTATAATCATTTCAAAGTAATCTCACTCAAACAGCATTTTGACTGTTATCAAGGTGGGCATGGAGGCGGGCAGGGTGCCCACGTCTCTGATGCTGCTGGAGAGGGCATGCCGCGGCTCCTCCCCCTCTGCCCCTATGCCCATGTCCATGCCCGTGCCCATAGAAGACGTCTCCAAGGTCTACAACGAGACCCTCTCATCCTACGCCCAGACCACAGAGATATTTGATGAGATCTTAGAGGAGGAGGAAGAGGAAGATGGGGCACAGGAGCAGGCGGTGGCTGGAGGTGCGACGGTCGCGGGACCTCAGGTGGGAGCGGAGCTGCCTGTGTGTGTGTGTGTGTGTGTGTGTGTATGGCTCAGCAGTGCATACCATATCTCAGGTTGTGTATCATTGCTATACTGGATATACCATAGGCCAGGATCTATTGCATGCATGGGGATGCAAATATGTACATTATTATTGTCTAATTTTATATATTAAAAAAATCTTTTTTGATAGGTTTTTTGTATATCTTTTTAATCATTTTCTCATATCTATTCTATGGCTGCTGTGATGACTGTGATTTCACCTTTGGGAATCGAATCTTATCTTAGCTGTCAGGTGTGGTGCCACCGACGGAGCCTGTGGAGGATTTCACCGGCGAGATGGCAGAGGTCGCTGACGAGGTGGATGGGAGAGCTGTGGAGGTCCCACAGCAGGTGGCCACCCTGCAGACAAACTCTGAGACTCTCGAAGGGCTGATCTGGGAAGTGGGAAAAGACGTACCAGACGAGGTAGACGGGAGAGCCATAAAGACTCTGGTTGGGCTTCTGGAGGACGAAAGCCAAGACCAACTGAGCGGCGATGTGCTGGAACCCGTACCTGTGCAGAAAGGACTCAGCTTGCCAGACAAACTGGACACAGAAGAGCCCAGTCCAGTGCTGAAGGAGACCTTGGAGAAAGGCTTGACTGAAGAGGAGGGAGGAGAAGCTATTCCTACTACTGCTGATGATAATGATGGTGCTAAGCTGTATTTAGGAACAGAGAATGGGGAACCAGAACAGGCAGAGGCTCCAGTGTCTGTAGAACCAGGAGCAGGGGAGGTGGCAGAGGAGGCCACAGAGGTAGGAGGAGTAACACCAGGACTGACAGGAGAGCAGTCAGCTGGGGAGGCCTCAGTGAGTGGAGGAGCAGCAGGAGAACAGGGAGCTGGGGAGGCCTCAGTGAGTGAAGGAGCAGCAGGAGAACAGGGAGCTGGGGAGGTGCTAGAGGAGGTGAAAGTAGAGGCCAATGGGGAGGTGGGTGAAGAGTCCTCCACACAGACAGAGGAAGGAGGGGGAGGGAACACTGGGGAGGAGGAGGAGGGAGAATTAGCTGTCTGCCATGGGGAGGGATGCCCAGGGAGGTGTGCACAGGAGCTGAGAGGAGGTGGGGAGAGAGAGGAGCACCTAAGTAATGATCTTACAGCTGGGGAAGCAGGAGGGGAGGAGGTGAAAGATCAGGAGGAGGAGACGGCCAAAATGAATGGCCCTCACCAGGAGGAGGAGGAGGAGGTGGTGAGTGAGGACAACACAACAGCACAACCACAGCAACAGCAGCAGGAGGGGATAATGGAGGAGGCTCCAGCAGCAGACTGCAGGGAGGAGCAGAGCAAACAGGGAATGGAGGAGCTAAACGGGGGTGAGCTGGAAGAGGCCAGTAGTGAAGAGCAGGCAGCAGTGGGGATTCAGGAGCAAGAGCAGGAGCAGTGCTCCAAGGAGGAGGCCAACACTCCAGAGAGAGTCTACTGCTGGGGCCACAGTGGGAGTCACACAGGAGGAGGTGACAGGGGAGGTGAAACCTCCTGCAGAACAGGGAGAAGAGATGAAACAAGGGGCCCAAACACCACTAGAAGAGGTAGTGGCTGCTCCTGCCAGGGTAGATGAGGAGGTAGCAGCGAAGGAGGAGGTGGCGGCTGCTCCTAAGGTAGAGGAGAAGGAGGAGGAGCTGACGGTGACTCCACAGGGGGAGGCATTGGTAGGGAGAGAAGGAGAGGGGGAGAAGGAGAAGGCAGAGGGGGTTCCTCTAGAGGCACAGCCTCCTCTGGGGGAGGTGACACCTTCAGCAGACCAGGCTAAGGAGGTTTATCCTCTGGGACACAGTGAAGAGGCAGGAGCTCCAGGAGTAGAGAAGGGGAAGGGTGAGGAGGTAAACCCCCAGAGGGAGGAGGTGAAGGGGGATGATAGGAGAGGGGAGGAGGGGTGTGTGGGTGTGAAGGAGTCGCAGAAGGAGGAGGAGATGGTGAGGAAAGGCCCCTGTGCTGAGGAGGAACAGGAGAACACTGAACGCCTGGAGGAGACCAGGAGTCTGAGCAGACTCAGTAGGGGCAGCTGCAGAGCTCGGGCAGACGACCTCACTATATGAGCCATACACACACACACACACACACACGTACATAACTTAGAAGTACATACAGTACTTACATACAAAAGCTCTTTTCCAAAAAACTTAAAACCCCCCCCTCATTGATTCTTAGGTGTCATCAATCATCAGGTAGTTGCAGTTGGGTTTAATTATCATTTTTGTTTTTTTTTGGAAATGGATATCATGCTGTTTTGAAAAAGAGCTCTTTATGCACAAACACATACATACACACTTACATACATACATATATAAACACCAACATACAACATACATACATAGTGTACAAATCATGAGCCAGTGCTTGACTCAATAGCAAAGCCTCTCTAACCCAGTGGAACCCAGATCCTTAAGTCTCATACAGACACTAGTCAGTATGCACAGTAGCTACGCAGCACACTGAATCTAGTCCGAGACTTATAGCAAAGGTTCGGTGTATTTCAAGCATAGACCTGTTGCACAAGCCTGCTGACTGCACTACAAAGAATGAACATTTTTCTTTCAAGAATGAAAGAATTTGGAACAACATAGAGCAAACGCGAACGCGTACTTTTCAAAGACTCAAAGGAAGACACAACAATTGAAACCAAAAGTAGAATCAGAATGTTCCGTTGATCCAATGTTAACTGTTTGTTCGTTTTGCGTTCGGTCTATGCTGTTGCAAATTCTTTCATCCCACTCGCTATGTAGCGCAGTCAGCAGGCTCGTACCACAGGGCTACGCTTGGATTACGCCGAACTTTCACTTTAACACACTTCAGATAACACAAATCAGCTGAAAACAAGACAACTCTGTGCCTTTATAACATCTCCATCGCCTCAGCAACACTCTGCTACATTCCTGCGTTGGAGGTTTTAAATCCGGAGAAAAAAATCAATTAATTTAAATTTAATTAATTTTATATGACAGATATGAGGTTGAGTTATTCCTTATGTAGAGAGATGATGTATTAACTTATTTACTGCCTGTAATATACTTGTAATGTAGGGTAATGCACTTTTAAAGACAGGAGGTTAGACTAGCCTGCCAGTTTGCCTGCTAGCCTACAGAAAATGTGTGTTGTGTTTACATAGATAAAGATACAGAGTACAAATCTCTTTTTTTCAGACAATCTGAAATCTTTTTTAACACCATACCTTAGAAAAACAGTATATGAAGAGTTTAGATGTAAATTCTTTAAGTTCATTTTCCGAATTGAGTTTTTTTTTCTATATATATAATCATTTCAAAGTAATCTCAATCAAACAGCAAGTTGACTGTTATCAAGTCAGAATAAATCAAGCCAAAACAAAACTTGCATCTTGCATCATCTAAACTCTTCATAAAGTATATACTGTATAATCATAAAAAGATAGTTCTGAAACCATTTTTAACTTTATTGTTTTTGTATGACCCAAAGCTAATTGTGCTTTTGGATTGAGTGTACTGTTTACAATGTTGCTGACTGTCATGCTGTTATAACTAACAGAGCTTCAGAGTGCACAGGTAGCCTTTAACCACCTACTGTATGATGAATGTCTGTCTGAGTTTTTCTATGTGTGGAACTGTTAGCTGTGTTTGCTCTCTGTTTCACCTCATGCATGTAGGGGGACCAATGTGTTCAGACTCCAACACCAAACACACAGCATCACCTCCGCAGCCAGAGATACATCTGGAGAGTTGGGTTCCAAAACACTACATAAAAAAAAAAAAAAAAAAAATCATTTTCAATTATTATTATCATCATTTCTTTTTTACATTTTAGTTTTCACACAATCTCATCTCAATCAAGATAATTTACGCTACGACTTATTTAAACTAAAAACATGATCTTTCAATATTTTCAAAAATGGATTTATAGCGTTTTGGATTCAAATTCTTCGTCTGTCTCACAGCTTTATGGCTTCATACTCTCAGAAGAAATCATGTTACCTAGGCTACTGCAGTGTGAGAGTTTCTGTGGTCAGTTCTTGTCTGTTTTTTAACAAACAGTAAAGTCACTCCTACACTGTGATATGGTGCTGTTTTTGTAAAAACTATTAAAGTTACACCTACAGTCATATGTTGCCTTGTTTTTGAAAAACACTGTAAAGTCATACCTACACTATCATTTCTTGATGTGTTTTTTAACACACAGTAGTCAATCATACTCTTTTGGTGCTGTTTGTTTTTTTCTAACACAGAGAAAAGTCACACCAGCATTGTAATATGGTGCAATTTTTTAACACACTGTCAAGTCAAGCCCATATTGTCAGTGCTGTTTTCTAAACTCTTAGCAGAAATCAATCCAATATTGTTGGTGCTGTTTTTTTGGAACTCTTAGTAAAGAGTTAACTTATAGCGAGGACTGGTGTTGGTGAGAGCATAGTGCCCTGGTCTTGGTGATGTTTTTGACACCCTATCCCTCTCTATCTATCTCTCTCTCACTCTCTCTCTCTGTATCCCTCTCTCTCTCTGTATCCCATCTATCTCTCTCTCTCTCTCATCTATCTCTCTATATCCTGCCGTGGCCTGGTGCCAGAGGAGAGCCCAGAGGCTAAAGCCCTTTCCTCTGTGGTCACATCAACAGCTCGGCCAGGGGCATAAAGATCCTGCGGTGTCAGCACAAAGCATTGTTACGCTGGAGACACTGCCTTCAGCTCCAGGAATGCACACAAATAATCCTAGCCACAAATTCCTACTTCACACAACTTTATTTAGCTTATTAAAAACAATTAATAGCATTATAAAGGGATTCATCGATATATATTGTGTTTAAATGTAAACACAATACTAATCTCTAAGTGTTTTTACATTAATCTTTACATTGTCAATTGGCACAACAAACCAAAAAATGGAGTAAAAAAAAAAAATCTGGTCTTGAAGACGCTTCAAATAATCCTATCCACAAATTCCTACTTCACACAAGTTTATTAATAACAATTAATAGCATTATATAGGGATTCATCCATATATATTGTGTTTACATTTAACACACTAATCTCTAATGTCTTATAATATAAGTGTTTTTACATTGATCTTTACATTGTCAATTGGCACAACAAACCAAAAATGGAGTGAAAAAAAATAAATAAAAAATCTGGTCTTGAAGAGGCTTCAAGATATTTTAGTACACAAGCTAACAAACAAAAATCATCCAGTGTTACAGGTGGTGACATACAATGTGCTTATCTGACTTTATTGATGTGATTTATCTATATTTATTGTAGAACTTACTCTGTTGCATGTATTTGTGTGTGTGCGTGCCTAGGCAGGGCCGTTTGAAGGTACTTCACCTCCCATAAACACCTACATAAACCACATTGTTTTAATAATCTTTAGGCAACTTTCATTAATATAGGCTAATTGTTTGTGTCAAACTTGTTGTCTAAAAAAAAAAAAAAAAAACTTAACTACTAAAATTATTAAACAGTCATTCTTGAGGACCCCTTCAGCCTGGAGCCCCAGCCAATTGCTTGGTTTGCCTGTCCTGTTGCGACGGCCCTGTGCGTAGGGATCATCCTGCATGTAGCTGCATTACAGAGGGGGCGCTGAGCTAGGCAATTCTACTGTAGGCCACTAGGGGCAGTGCAGTTCACAAAATTACACACGAGGGACTAGTGGCAGCTTCTGCCTGCATTCAGTATACATATGAAGCCTTGGGTGTTAAACAGAGTTATAAACAAAGTTACAAGATATGGTCAAATGTTCTCCCTCCGCCTCCTTACTAGCAGGATTTGCTGGCATCAGAGAACTTAATAGGGGAGAAAGAACGCTCCCATATTACATTATTGCAGAGGGTGAGTGAAGAATCAATGAGGTTCTATGTAGCTACCCTCCTAAATGCTGCATTTCTTTAGATATATATTTTTTCTTATAATTGCATTCATGCATGCAATGCGGGAACATTGACTTCACTCTCAGTCAACAAATAATACTTCTAGGATTTTTTGTTAATTTGTAAAGTCCTTTGAAGTCTCTGTCACGTGACACAGCAAGTAATTCCCTATGGCCATACACTATAGAGTAGAGTATTAAAGTATTTGTTTTTTGTTTGATTTGATTATTTGTTTCTGTTATTTTGTCTTTCACATGTTTTGTTTTTTAAAGTGTAGTTCTGTACAGTCAATGTGTGTGCATGTTGATATGAATATTTCTATATATTCATAGCAAAATGTAGCAGGGAGCAGGCTTCACTCAGGGTTCAATATTACTTTTAAGGGTGCTGGCCCAAATGAAAACTTCAAATTAAACAGAAAAAGGGCGCACCTTGCATCAAAGGGCGCACATTGCATCAAAAATTGATGCAAGGTGCGCCCTTTTTCTGTTTAATTTTATATATTCATAGCCTATTGTCACTAATGTAAAAGATTGGTATTGTAAAGGAGTTGACACAGTGAAGACACACGAACAAAGCAGAACAATTTACTGTATGTCAGTTTAAATGTACAGCTGTTGATAGCACAGTAGACAACTCAACCAGTGGTAGGACACAATTTAGACCTCTCAGACAGTCACCCGCGTGATGTCAGATTATATGGGGGGTATAGCCTAGTTCATGTCTTACTTTGTGGTTTATGTGCACTCATTGTAGACATATCTACCTTAATGAATGTGTATGTATCTGTGTTCATCCTGCATGAGAGCAGCATTACAGAGGGGTCACTGAGCTAGGCAATTCTGCTGTGGGCCACTAGGGGCAGTGCAGTTCACAAAATTACACATAAGGAACTAGAATGGCCGCTTC
>JAODXP020002044.1:0-26360 GCA_027497455.2 Sardinella longiceps | reverse complement strand
CCTGTGACAGACTGACGTTTGAAGAGAGATTTTTAAGTTATTATATGTCTCTTTTCAGTTAAGCACTTTGTAGATCAGGGCTCTTCAAATGGCGGCCCGCGGGCCTGATCCGGCCCCCGAGGCACTTTGTAGTGGCCCCTGAAGTGATGATAATATATATGAGCAAATCCGTATAATCGGCAGACCCCTCCGAAAATAGCCGGTGTTGTGGTGTTCCTACTTGCGCCAATAGGTGGCGCCTATCTCTATATATAGCTGTGGGGTGTGTCAGGGCTGTAGGCATTGCCGCTGCACTATGTATTGTACTCAGACGCTAGTTGAGCCTTGCATCACTAAGGCCTACTGTCCCTCACTAGAATGTTGACACATGGCTATGTTGTTCTCCTCAAGGAATGAAGCATTTCTGGTGCATAAAATCTCTCCTGTAGTGTGCCTCCAGTCCAAGCAGATCCTCGCGCAAGCATTCTCCATTAAAAAATGGCCCATTGAAACGCAGCTGTGCCTACACTGTTAACAATTAACTTATATTTTTTTCTTTCTGCCCGATATCCATATCACTTGCTATTTCTCTCTCATACATTGCATTACTATGGTTAATTCTCTCATTTAGCTGGAGTCGATTTTTAACATTTTGCAACAATGGTTGCAAAACTACCCTAATATAGTTTTACGTCTACCTGTTTTTGGCCGGAGATATATTTTGACGGACCTCTCTAATTTACGCTGTATACAAGGCTAGTAAGCCACCAATTCAAAATGTCTCTGTCAACCCTAAAAAAGAGGAAAGTCGATTCGGAGAACAGACAGTTGACAATGAGTGGACAGAAAAATATCTATTTATTGCCGTTGATATGAAACCTGTGTGCCTTATTTGCAACGAGTCCCTCGCCGTATGCAAAGAGTTTAACTTGAGAAGGCATTTCAAGACATCGCATACTAACTTCGACACAACTTTCCCACTGGGCTCCGTGGCCCGGAGGCAGATGATATCGGGCCTTACATCTTGCTATGAGCAAAGACGTTGCATGTTGTTTCGGGCCTGTACTGATCAAGAGAGGGCAACGACAGCATCTTTGCAAGTTGCATGGATATTGGGTAAAAAGAAAAAGCCGTTTACAGATTCTGAGACAGTGAAGGAGTGTATGTTGGCAGCTATTGAGGAGGTAGTAACAGATGAGAAAACTCGAAAAGGAATTATGGATTTAGTCAAACAAATTCCAATATCTGACACCTCAAATATGAGGAGAGTGGAGTGCCTTGCTTCGGACGTTTTTGAGACACTTTTGGACAAACTGAAGAAGGCTGAGGTGATGTCTTTGGCCGTGGATGAGTCCACAGATAACAGTGATATTGCACAGTTGTGCCTCTATGTGCGATTCTTTGATGGTGAATGCTTTCGTGAGGATTTGCTCGGGCTAATTCCAATGGAGGGGCACACTACCGGTGAAATTGTATACACCGAAATTGCAACATTCTTTGAAAAGAACAACTTGGATATGGCGCAAGTCAACATGTTGGTGACAGACGGTGCGCCCTCAATGGCGGGCAGAGAACAGGGGCTTGCCGCGAGGATGGCAGCCGTGGCTCCTCAGCTGAGATCGCTCCATTGCCTCATCCACCAAAGCCTTCTGTGCGCCAAGCTCAGTGGTGAGTTAAAACAGACCATGGACTCAGTCATGGCAATTATAAACTTTATCCGCTCTACATCGCCTTTTCCGCAAGCTGTTGGGTGACATGTCTTCTGAATATAAAGATCTGCTCATTCACAATGACATTAGATGGCTTAGCAAAGGAAACGCATTGAAACGTTTTTGTGAACTACGGGAGGAGGTTCTGGTGTTTCTTCGGTCTTCGAAATTAAAAAAAGCTGGCAAGTTTCTGTCTCTAATGGAAAATGACGAGTTTAATGCCACAGTGTGTTTTTTGAGCGACGTTTTCCATCATTTGAACCAACTCAACTTGGAGTTGCAGGGTAGAGGTAAAACAGCGGCAGAGCTTGTGGAGAAACTGCATGCTTTTGAGAGAAAGCTCTCACTCTTCTCTGCTGATCTTAGTTCAGGAAAGATGCTGCACTTTTCAACACTCAAAAAATCTGGTCAGCAAATTTCTCCCCTGATGTCGAGCTTTATTGATTCATTGAAACATAACTTTGCAGCTAGGTTTGGGAATTTCAGCCTCCCTACTGATGTGACAAGATTTGTTAAGGACCCTTTCTCTGTTAATGTTGAGACAGACTTCGCACTGAAAGCAAAGGAGGTGGTGTCATCTTTGGATGAGGCCTCCCTACAGCTAGAACTCATTGACATTCAGTCCTCAGATGACTTGCAACAATCATTTCAGCAGTCTGGTTTTGAGAAATTCTGGATTCAGTCAGTCAGCCCAGAGAAATTCCCACACTTAAGACGTCTTGCACTTTTTCTACTTACAATGTTTTCCTCAACATATACATGTGAATCTTCATTCTCACACATGAATGCCATCAAGACACACAATCGCATATCACTCACTGACCAGCACTTACAACACTGCTTGCGCATTGCACTGACAACATATACACCTGACTTTACTGCTCTTGCTAAATACATGCCATTTCTCTCATTAAATAAGGAGGAAGGCCTTCAAACGTTTTGTTTAAGTGCCATGCACTGGTAAATTCTAACAGGCATATTATGCCAGTTTGTTGAGTTTTATTGTTACACTGGTTGGTGTCAAAGTTGTCAGTTATATGACATTGCTATTGCACTTGCACAATCTTTTCAGTTTTTGTCTTTGTTTTTGTTTCCTGTCTTTCAAAAGAGTGCAATATGCAATATTAGCTGGTATCTGATTTATGTTCAGAATAGGTTTTATTTTTTAAAATGAAAATACTAAGTTGTATTCAGTTACCAATTAATTGTATTTCTGTTTTTGAAAGAGGACAGTTTGAATCTGATATTGCCTTGGGTGCATGTGTGTGTCTTAATGCATCTTAATGTGCATGTTTTCCTAATAGAATATTTACGCTTGCGTATATCTTGTGCTATTTTTTTTTTTATTTGTTACCGTGGTAAGTCATATTCCCCGGCCCTTTGTTTTGCTTCAGTTTGATGAACTGGCCCTCGCCCCAAATTAATTGAATAGCCCTGTTGTAGATGGTCCCTGGAAGTTCGTCACACACAACATGCAACGGGAGCATTTGAAATCGACCTAAGCAATCGTTTCTGAAATCGTTTTCAGTTTCAGAATCCTCCATTCTAATGTGAACGGAAGGGCTAACTGGGTAAATATTACCTGTGTTGGTGAGAACAGGCCCTTAAATCGGAACATATTGCTGTGGAAAAACAGGGTCTCATTTTCTTTTTTAAATCTTTGTAATGTGAGAGCATGGGGCTGTGGGAACATAGGGCCCAATTTCCCATATTTCTAAGAAGCTGTGGGAACATAGAGCTGACCCCCATGCAACACCTCTGACGGTCACGACTCAACTTGAAAGTTATGTTATAGTTCGATGTCTATTTCCACAAGTGGAAAGAGGTGTTGTTGAGTTTTAACAGCATTTCACTTATGATTTATTGTTCCAGGCACTTTGAATCTGAGAATATCTTTCCAACTACAGTCCAATATTACCGCTTCACTTCAACAACTACTTGCGCGCATTTACAGCTTTTCCTAAATACAGCCTGATTTTATTCAGCTAGGACTACCTGCAATTCCTTTTCTATATTATATCCTACAACTGTTGCAGCTAGACCCAGCCCAGCTAGACCTGCATGTCACACAATATGCAGGTTAGTCTAATATAGGGAAGGCTATTCTGCACCTTCATGAGTTTGGGTGTAGGATAACTTGTTAAGATGGGGTGGTGGGGTGGGTCACATGCACCAGAGAGACATATTTTTTCTAATCTAGCTTTTTGGAATCCTTATGGTGTCTAGAATCCACAGGGGAAGCGGAAGAGGGGACGGCCTAAAAACACCTGGAGGTGGGACTCTGAGGTAGAACTGAAGAGGCTGGGAACCAGCTGGGGAGAGGCAGAAAGGACAGCCCAAAACCGTGTTGGATGGAGAAAAGTTGTCGATGGCCTATGCTCCATTGGGAGCGATGGGCCTAAGTAAGTAAGTAAGTATGGTGTCTAGTTAATTGGTTTGGCCAAAGAACCAATCATTGTCCCATATATGTTTTTTTTTTTTTTTTTTCCTATTTTTTTTCCGACCTGGATTTTCCACTGAAAAATTAAAACTTTAAATCAACATAGCTCCTGAACTATAAATCCCACATCCTCATTCAACCCATTTTATGTTTGTCTTTTCATGGGGAATTGATTTAGGAAAGGACTCCAATAATTAGATCTTGCTTGATGTGGAGGATAACGAAAAAAATCATATATTTCACCTAATCTGAATGGCAAGAACTCCTCCCCTATACACCCTATTGATATTTTCCCCCTAACTTTCACAATCTTCAAAATGTATACTGAACACAAATACATTATATCCACCCTGAAAGTTTGTCAAATGTATGTTTATTCTGGCATTTTGTTTTTCATCCTGGATTATCCTGGATTGGTCATTTTTTTCCAATTATGAACTATTGCTAAGTACATTTTTTTCCTGTCTTCTAGAAGTTTAGAAACTGTAATTCATGCTTTCATCAATTCAAGGCTAGGCTATTGAAACTCATTGTATTTTGCCCTTCCTAACTCTACTATAGCTAGATTGCAAAAGGTTCAAAATGCTGCAGCTAGATTACTCACTGGAACTAAGAAGCGTGATCACATCACTCCTGTGTTGTGTGAACTGCACTGGTTGCCAGTTAAATAAAGAATTGAATTTAAGATTTTATTAAGTCCCTGTAAAGGCTGATAATGTAATAATGACCAATAATGTAACAACTGCCAATAACATAATAATTTTCACAGTTTTAAATGTAATAAAGCCAATAATGTAATAACTTGCCAATAATATAAGATTTTTCTCTGAAACGATAATGTAATAACCTTTTACGAAACCGCACACGGTCTCAAATCCGGGTCTCCGGAGAGCTAAATGTGCAACTTGACTGCAACATCAAGGAGCCAAGCTTGTTGGTATGTCAGTCAGAGTGCATACTCAACCGTAGTGATGGTACCATGGACGTCACTAGGATCCATAGTCAAGGGGGGCTTAGCCCCAGAGGGGTAATATGTAGATGCGCGCGCAGAGCGCGCACAGAAAATTTTTAATAAATAAATTATATTATAGGCCTACAGTGTATATGTGTGTATATTGCCAACTATTTATTACTTGAAGGACATTTATCAGAATATCTCATATCTTAGGCTATTTTTATTAACAAATTAGTCTAAATCAATTCATCAGACTGGTTTGTGAAGAGAGATGTTTGCAAATATCTCCATCAATGACTGTGGTGTAGATGAACTAGGCTCTTATAGCTGCATTTATTTCAGTCTAATGCACTGAGCAAGATACAACAATGGTAACAACTAGCTTAGTTCAAATCCTAGGGACATCTGATGATACAGTCAAATATGAAAGTTTCTAAAACATTTATTCTGCAAAATGAGCATACAACAGCTACTACAATATTATGCTAGGCTATAGCAAATAAATATGTCCATCAATGCATGTAGGACAAACTAATATGGCATAGACTACAGGCTAATGTATATTTCATAGTTCAGTCTTTTGGAGAATATGTTGCCTAGAAATTTGCTGGATCAGACTATAGCCTACCAAACTTCAGATTTAAGACTATTTTTCCTGCTCAACTTGAAGCATAGTTCGTCATCAGTTACAACAAGAAAAAAAATGCTCTCAGTGGATGCAGGCAGAGCTGGAGAATTTACTGAGAAATTTTACATGTACTTAAAGTGGACTTTCTCGTGGACCGTTTATCATAGCAATTAGTGACTAGTACCATTGGAAAGCTTGGAGCCTACTGAAGCCGATGGTGTCCGGAGATCGCGTATCTGACGTTAACTCCGCGAGTAATATAACCGCTAAGAATGGATGTAATTTACATACAATGAAAATAATCTGCCCAGCGTTAGGGGGCTTGGGGGAAATTTAGGGAGGCTTGAGCCCCCCAAAATGGACCTAACAACGTCCATGGATGGTACCCAGTCACACTGCCTTCCCCTTTGGGAAGCGCATGTCCCTCACGCATCCACCAGCCATACTACTCCCATCCCAGGGTACCCCACACTCTAGTGCTTCACCCATCTCAGGGGTCCCTCACACCGGGGTCAACCTATCCTGGTGGTCCCTCATACGGACCACACATTGGGTACACATCCGATGGCCTCACGGTAGCCATCCCTCTTCTGACACCATATGTAGCGGAGGGAGAGAACAGTGACCCCACTCGGTGCATACTCAACCATAGTGCACAGTCAAGGGAGGGAGAAGTGGAGGATGGGGCTGAGGTGGGGGAGGAGGGAGAAATAGGAGGACAGGGGGAGAAGTGGTCAGCTGTCATTTTACAGCATTTTATACCGTTTTTCAATAAATATAGGATATACAATCCAATATCCATTAAGTAAGAATAGCTATTTTCGTTTCCCAATCTAGAAACCATAAAATTACTTTTTCACATTTTGCTGTAGAACTATGGAAGCCTGCTGATGGCTGAGTAAAGTGTCAGTCACATGACTTGAGTGTTTTGTTCACCTAGTGGACGGTTAAAGGGCAACTTTGGCCAATTTTAATAAGAGCTCTATTGCTCAAACTACTCAAGACTTGCTAGTACAGAAGATGCAAGAAATTGGTCCAATTCATTAGCCGAGAACTCTAGACCAGTGGTTTTCAAAGTGGGGGCCGGGGCCCCCTGGGGGGCTGTGAGGTGGTGTCAGGGAGGCTGCGGGAAGATGGAGTAAAAAAAATAAAAAATATATACATGAAATTATTTTATTGAATTAAAAATTATTTTTAAATATTCCTGTTTGCGTATAATTGCATTATGATAATCATTCACATAAAACTTACAAATAATATTTTTAGATAAGAATAAGAAAGTCTTACATTATTGGCAAGTTATTACATTATTGGCTTTATTACATTTAAAAACTGTGAAAATTATTACGTTATTGGCAGTTATTACATTATTGGCCATTATTACATTTTCGGCCTTTACAGTCCCTACTGTACATCTATAGCCTCACTCATGTCAGATGCAGCGCCCCCTCGGGTGCAGCCATCTGATATCGCCTCCATTAAAAGGAATTTCAGGACTGATATTGAACGGACAGACCAACCAGGAGACGCGTACAAAGCACCAGGCGGGATTCTTGACGTAACTCATCTCTAGCAAACTTGCAAAACACATCTTACAGTTAAATCTCAAAGAGACATCTATATTATTCGAGTTGAATTGAGTATTGTGGCAATTATTCTGCAGATTCGAGCGTTTATTTTGTTTGGAAAAGGTGAAAAACTAGAAATCGCGTGGGATCATGGGATGTAATTGGTAGGTTTCCATTAAAGTGGTTGAAGTAGGATGACGGACAAGTGGTTATGTAAGGACATTTGATGATGTACGGTCTTTTGACAACTCTCTTATCAAGCAATATCAGATGCCTGCGCCCAAGGGGACGCTGCATCTGACCTGAGTGAAGTTAGTACATCTAGGCCACTCAGATCTTCCACTAAACATGTTCTTTCTGTTCCTTCCTCTCCCCTCAAAACTAGATGTGACAGAGCCTTTTCTGTTTCTGCTCCCCAGGGGCCTCATGTACTAAAAGTTACGTGGGAATCATACTAAATCCGTACGTACGGGGAAAGCCTGAAACTGACGTACGAACAAAATAATTCAAATGTATGAAACTGTGTTCCTCCCACAATTATAAATGCAAACCAGGGGGAAAGTCCGCAAAGAAGCAAATGGTGTGTCTCACAATGTAAAGTAATCAAAATCATAGTGAAGTTCCCAACAAAATGTTCCTGACGTATTCATACATTTAACCACCCTTGGACGGAAAGAACGAGTCACATACGCGTGTTTATAGTTAACAACGGTAGAAAACAGTGTGTTTGCTCCGTCCTCTGCTGAAGATTCTCATAAAATACAAAATCACACTGCATTCGCATTTCTGATCTGCGTGAGCTCATACGTCATAGCTCAGCGCGGGCCTTTCTCCTATGCATCTCTGTTAACCTGCATTCTGATCAGTGCAGTGCATGCACATTACACATGCATAAGTAAAATGCAAACTATAATAATTACAGCAATGCAATCATAGAAAATATAATTATGCTATAATGAGCATATACTAAATGCAAATATAAATACTGTTATGTCAAAATATGAATTTAAATAAAGTTATGGAAAATGGCAGCAACACAGTTTATCAGACGCTATTTGGATCCAACGTTTAATTGAATCAGACAAGTTACATGCGCTTGATTTGGGGAAATGTGTGAAGCAGTGGAGTTGTTCTAACTCGAAAAGAATTTTACGTCTTTTGATCAATAAAATAAAAGTTGGAATGAGAGTGCAGCAGGTTGTTAAAGCGATGCTGGTTACAGATTCCTTGATCACTCTGGATTTTGGTTAACCTGCAGCTTGCATGTGGTCACAATAGAATATCAAGACTAACATGCTGAGGCTGTAATGACAATGAAAGCATGTCAGTATTAAAATATTTGCCACCATAACAATTCAAAGATGCAAAAACAGATTTAAAAAAATCTGTCCGTGATTATTTCTCTTTGATTTGAATAGTGCAGTTCTGTTTCCGCTAGAATGTTCTTGTAGCTGTGGTGCTGCCAGTTGTTAAAAAAACTTTGAAATAAGACAAATACCCCCCTAGTTGGGCATGTACTATACACCATAAGTCTATTCAAACATGTAATCACACAAGTACCTGAGATGTGCTTAAGGCCTACATTTAAAGTACTTGGGGAACATTAAAAAAGTAATTTTACCAGAGGGAATTTAAGCAATTCTGTCTCACTGCAGAATCTTGTAGCTTTTGCCTCAAAGGCCACTATACCTAAACTTGATGCTGAAGACCACACATATTAAACATGTTGAAATGTAGATTACGTTACAGAACAACAGTGCCATTGCCATCTCATTGCCTACTTGGAATACCCCCTGAAATGCTGTTTCGTTTTGTATATGCAGTGCAGTCTAATCAGGTATGTCTCACCTGGGAATGAAAGGAGAGTTTGCATCTTTGAAGGTCATTGGTGTGTCCATTGACGTATTGCTGGGTGCAGGAGATACTCCTTCATCTTTAACTCTTAAACAGAAAATAAAATTTGAATCAAAGTAAATGTCAACGCAATCCATTGAAGTAGCTGTATGAACAATGAGATAAGTTATTGTATAATACCACAGGAGGCTTATAAGACTACAGGTGAAACAATGATTCACCAAGAAAAAAAGAAACAAAAAACTTCACAACAATCACTTATTGGTGTGAAACACAAAATGTTCATAAGAATCACTGTTTACACCTAATTTCAGCCTCTTAAAGGAGAAATTCAGTCAAGGACCCAAAGTATATTGTAAAATCATAAAAAGTTGGATCACTTGCCAGGAGCATCATTTTGACACGTTCTTGCAAGCCGGAGAAAAACACTTGCTAGTTGTAACTTACAAGGGCATCTAGCGAGGTGTTCGAATCGCTGTTTTAAACCATAAAACGGCTCAAAATAGTCCCTCATTTTGTTTGAAGTACTGTATAATGATAATTCCAACACTTAAAACTTGGCATTGAAAACTTAGTAATTGTACAGAAAACTAGAAAAAGCGCTCAGAGAGCGCAGACCTCCGCCAAGGCAATGTGGTCACAGTCACAATATAAATTCCACCAAAATCGAATCAATTCTTACCTGTCCCAATATACACGTTGTCCGAAAATTTCATCCAAACCCGTGCAGTACTTTTCGAGTTAACGAACAGTCAAACAGACAAACCAACGCGACCGAAAACATAACCTCCTTGGCGGAGGTAATAATAACTAGATGTACCGCATGGCGGTACAAAATATGACCGCCGCTCAGTTCTGCACATTCTCTGCCAGGCCTGTTATCCCAAACCAATAGCCCTTTGCTTAATAGCACCACCTACAGGTTGTTGGTTGTACAGCCATTAAATGTACATATAAATTCATTTATTTTATAGCCCCCCATGGATGAAATTCCACAAAACTTGACATATTCCCACAAGATGTCAGGTTCATCATACACGTTAAATTTGGTGCAGTTGATTACATCTGATCTAAAGATAGGGGCAATTAAAGCAGTATAATATTGCATTTTCATTTTTTACCATGGGGGTGCAAATCACAAATGACTGGTTATAAGCTAAGTTGATGTGGGCTCTTGAGACCAACATTCCATAAAGATTTCATCATCCTCAATGTCACGGGTCAGGTAGTTCTTTAGGAAAAACTGCATTTTTGGGGTTTCGCGGGGGCAGCGCAAAGATGGAGTGGCAAACGGAATTTTTCCGTAAAAGTCTACTGAGGCTACATGCCCACCAAGTTTCATGTGCCCCGGTGTTACAGTGTCCCGGGAATCGTTGACCAAAAATTCAGGAAGTAGATGACGGGAGAAAAAAACAAAAAAAAAAACAAAAAAAACAAAACAAAAAAAAAAAACAACTTTGACAATCATTATATGACCGCTACGCTAGCTATAACTACTTACAACTTACTACTATAGCTAGCAAGTGCCTTTCTCCGGCCTGCACAAACATCTCAAAATTCTGCTCCCTGGTAAACTTTTAATGATGTTGCAATATAGTTTGGGTCCTTATTACACCAAAGTTCTTCTTTAATAGTATTACAGTTGTTCATGGCTTTGGTCAAAAACGTGAAACAGTGCCACCTCAACCCTGAGTGTTGTGCAAAAATATTGCTTACACCCAATACTGTCCTTCTAAGAGATCCATAAAAATCAAATCAACTCCCCTCTGCTAGGACAGTTTTTCATTTATTCAGAATTTAGACATGACGTAAGGGGACAATACAAGGCTCAAGTTGGATCTATTACTTTTATGTTGTGCTACTGCAAGTAAAGAGGAAAGTAGCATTTTGTCTTACTCTTGAAAATCAGCAATAAAGTTGACATTTTTATGAGAAAATACCATTTTGGGCAACTTTTAGATAGCTTCAAAACAAAAACAAAATAACCATCTCTTACCCCTGTACTACATATACACAGAGTTCTGAAAATTTGAGTTTTTGATCACATGAGAACAAAGTAGAATTTGTTTTGCCGCATCAGAAAAAAATATTTGGGTTTGTTTCGATGAATAACCCCCCTTTCACACTGCATCCGTCCGCTGATCTCATAGACTTTGAGTGGAGCTTTCACGAAATGTATTGTGGGTCCGTCCATCAAAACAGCTCCGTTGCGTCCGTCGAAAAGTTGAAAAATTTACATCTTTTTAGCTAGCGATGGATCCGTCAACCAATCGCAATTGAAAGAATTGACTCCCCCTCCGTCAGACCCCTCCCCGGTTATCCGTCAACGGACATGGACAGTGACATTGACAGTGGCATTGACATACAGAGCAAGTAAAATCCACGAGTCATATTACGCATTGGCCAATCACCAATAGTTTACAACGAAGATGGGCAACTCACAAAGCATTTTAAACCTTAAAGTGTATAACATTTAGCACATTTTAGCTTTAAAAACAACAATGACTGTCTAGATCACTAACATATTGGGTATCACCTGAAGGAACATGTCCCCAGCTTTCATATGGTACCTTTCATAATGCTCTATGACTAATGATATGGAAGTTATGAGGCAAAATGGGCCAAAATCTCAGGCGTTTTTTAACAAAAATCAGCATTAAAACTTCATGGCTCATGAGGCAGGCCTTCCCATGGTCCAAAATCAAAATAATTTTATATCTGGTCATTCCATAGCTTGGAGAATGGGAATCACAGCAATTGGCTTTAAAATAACAAAAAAAGTTTTTTTTGAACAGGTCTAGGGCGCATGTTTGCATTTAGAGGCATGCTAATTTTGCACTAGAGAGTGGGGTAAGCGCCGTTTGCCTTATCTGTTTGAGGATTGATAAATACTTCGCAAAACAAGGAAGCACTGTGTGCGCTATTACCGTTGTCGCATAAACAGACGCAGCGCAAATAGCCTAGTCTTAGTAGCCTGATTGCCATCGACTTTCAAAGCTCTACGAGACTTTGGTCTGACCAAGAGCCCGTATAACAACGTTTCTCAAAACGCATGGTTGACCCGCCCCCTGAAATGCCTCGGTTTGCTACTGGTCGATGTTAGAAAATGCTGTGCCGAAGCCAAACCAATCATACCACTCTTTCCTCTGACGTATGTGACGCGAAGGGAATTGCTTGAACAGGACTGAGAGCTGTTGGAGCTGCTCAAAGTTGATTGGTTCCCGAAAAAGTGGGTGGAGATCCCGCTCTAGCGGGATCAGGGAATGTAATTGAACGAGGTTGTGGCCCTGCTGTGTGTAGCTGAGCCAAAGGCGTTGCGTCACCAGTAGGGCGGAGCCCGGCTATAGTCTTAGTAAATGAACAAACAAACAAACAAACAGGACACCTCAGTAAAGACAGAGAAAGACTTAATTTCAAATGTAAATGTAAAAAAAGTTAGTTTTCATTGGGAGAAATGGCATTATGGATGTGACATTATGGATGTGACATTATGGACGTGACGTCTGGAAAAACCTTCCAAAACGATACGAAACAATTGTGAATGGTGGATTTCACCCTGTAATGACAGAAATAGTAATATAACAATAAAAAATAACTGATAGCATTGCAGCTTTGTGTGTGTTATCTCCCACTTATGCCCATTATAAGCCCCTCCATAGACTTAAATTATAGCTGAATAGGGTAAAAATTCTAACAAACAGATATCCTTTCAAAACTTGCTCAGTTGAATATTTACATCGAGATGATACTTTTTTGTATTAAGTTTTCTGAAAGAATTTGTATTTCCATGTAGATGAGACCTGAAGTTTTAAGGTGAGGTTTACTTTTTTGGAATTGCCCATGTATATATTTTAATGTTGAATGTGGGGTTATTATCAATTTCATTGTGAGACTAATAAACTAATTATGAGAAGATCATTTTTTATTACACTTTATGGCCATCTTTACCAGGGATGCCAATAATTAATAATTAAGGAAGGATGTCATTTTGTCATTTTTACCATTTAAGTTGAGTCTTCTTGTTCAGAAGCCTGGCTAGGGCTAGTACTTTGAAAAGTTGTGGGTTTGAATTCCGGCTGCCACCATTGTGGCCTTGAGCAAAGCACTTAACCATAATAACATATTCTAGGGGAAACTGGCACCAGATAAATGGTAAATGGACTGTATTTATATAGCGCTTTTCTGCTCCTACGAGCACTCAAAGCGCTTTACAATGTATACCTCACATTCACCCATTCACACACCGGTGGCAGAGGCAACCATGCAAGGCACCGACCTGCTCACCGGGAGCAATCTGGGGTTAGGTATCTTGCTCAAGGACACCTTGATGGGTTCAGGCAGAGTGGGGCTCGAACCTGCAACCCTCCGGTTGCCGAACGGCACCTCTACCAACTGTGGCACCAGTTAAATTTTTTTTTTTGCCCTCAATGACACCTTCGGTCTAAACATACAGCAAGTTGTTTTCAAAAACTGCCGATTTCTGAGAACTCTGCCTTAAGGCAATTGTGTAAGTAGGGGAAAACAAACTTGTGAAAAAGCACTCCAGTGAAAACTATAAATCTATAATTATTTCAATTTTAGATCCCCTGACTTATCCTCAAAAATGTGCAAGTTCAAATTTACAAGAATTTCCTACAAAACATTTAAAAAATCTTTTTTTCTAGAAAATCGTTTTTTCCTCTCAGATTGCATTGTAATTCACAGTAAACTACTGTGTGACAGAAATACCCTAAAATGCTGTTGAGAATTGACTTGATATTTACAGCAAAGGCTTTCAATGTGGTTTAGCATTGCAAAGTAAAAGAGTATGTTTCTACACACCTGAGCTCCGAGATGTAGGGCAGACACTGAATGAAACTCTTCACCTCGTTCTCTTCGTCTGACCAGCCTCTCAGCTTTAATATTTTATTCTGGGTTTGGAGTTTCAACATCTCGAGGAGAATGGAGGCCTTTCTCTTTGAGAGGTCTATGGTCCAGACTGTAGGCGCCAGCTGGCAAAATAGATTAGGCGCAGGAAAGATGCTCCTGCCCGTTTTTATCTCAATGTCCTTTGCATGGGAATACAGGTCATAGAGGAAGTCACAATGATGGTCAATGTAATAATAGTCTTCAGCAGCAGCTACTATTTTCACAGAAAGGAAGGTGACCACAGAGGACAAGAACTCAGACAAACTCTGTCCTGTATTTGAGCTGTGCTCAGCTGCTGCAACACAGAGATTCAGCAGGAACTTGAACAATTCTTCTGGCTTCTCATACAAGTCGTCACCAAGGAATCTAGGAATGGAAAATTGCTAGTCAGACCAAGATCAGGTGCACAAAATTAAAAAAAAAAAAAAAAAAAAAAAACACCAACCCTGCTCTCACTTTGCCTTTAAATCACAAACAATTAAGTAAACCAAAGTATGAGCAAGTGTGCAGACCTTCTTCTCTTTTATTTAAAACATACAAACACAAGTCATAGCACTGTGTGGCAGTGAAAGAGAGAGGGAAAGAGAAAGAAGCACTGTTGAATATCCAGTAATTATTACGTTTGAGCGATTATTAGCCAAATTTAGCTGAAGCGTTTTTGCAGGCCTTGGGAATGCACAAGCACACAGGCACCACAAACAGACAGCTCATGAACAGCACAGCTCCAGCACCGCAAACGCGCAGTTTGAGTGTGAATCAGTCAAATTGAATTCATTGCAATTCAAAGAAATCCATCCAATTCAATTAAGCAAGGCATTCTGGATGCAAACAAGGTTTTCTGAAATGAAGTGCAATCCTATCTTTTTCACAATTTCAAAGTTAGTACAATTTCAATGAATATGTTCACTCTCTAAGACTAAAGATATATTTTACCAGAGTTGTTTGTTTTTCTACGTGTTTTTACCAAATTGTCTCTTAAGAGTCTGTAAAATAGGCCTATTTACTGTGATAAACTATTTTACACATAAAGTCTAAACAATAATATCTGTATGACGTTCATTGTTGTAATATATAATTTATACTGTAAAGTTTCATTGTTAAATAGCCCTTAATAATTTATCATGAATTTCTACTTCCTACCACTCAAATTTGCAATTCCACTTCCTGTTTGCAACCTCAATTAAAAGTCAAGTCCAATTTCAAGAATTGAACTGGAATTTAAGGGGTCATTCTCAATTCAATTAATTTTGTACAACCCTACTGTGTACCTTGCTTTTGCAGCTAGTCTGACTGTAGGGTTACTCTTATTGGAGGAGTGAGTCCCATCTAAACTGTTCAACCGATAGCAAGTTGTGGTGACAATGTGTTATGAGTGTAACCCATAAGCACTGGTTTTCCTACATGGATGGGGCACCAAATACAATCGGAGGACAGCACACTGCCATGATTAGAATTTCCCAGACTGAATGACCTACAGTAGAAAGAGGTGTCGGCATACAGAGTTTTTTTTTATTACATGTTTGCTAAAGTGAACAAAGCAGAGCCTCTCTCTTCGCCTAATACCTTTTTATGGTTTATCAAGAAGCATATTTCTTGTAATACATTAATGTAACAAACGAGAAAACAAACAAATACTGCTGTTTTCACCTTCTTCTTCAACTTTTGAAGCTTCAGACTATTACTTGGCACAATATGGAAAGTTTCAATAAGGTGTGATAACACATTTGATTCCCAGGCAGAAGTGAGTTGCACAGGAAAAGGGCTAGAAAAAGAAAGTTAAGTAAACTATACTGTTTGGAATTTATCTTACCTTAAGTGCTGACAGCAGTCAAGAACAAGCTTCACTACTTGCTCAGAAAGATCACAGTTCCTCAGATCTAGCACAATCTCATCTTTTGACTGTTTGACTACATAAGACACTGCACAGTATTGATTTGCGTCAAAATATCCATTTGTCAGTTGAAAATGATGATTCATTTTCCTGAGAAACGCAAGGCACTGATGAAGTGATTGTGATTCCAACAGGCACTGACATAGTAGAAGAAAGTCTTCATTGCTGTCTTCACAGATAACCTCATCTTCAATTTTGCTGTCGGCTTGGGTGTGGAGGAAAGTCCTAAAAAGTTTCTCATGAAGTTCACTTGACACTTCCTGAATGTGCTCCTCTGGAAAAAGACACATTACTAATGACACATTTTTCTCAGAGAGGAGACCGCACAAGAAAGGAAACGCATGTCTCATGTGTTTGCCATCTTCCTTTTTACAGTCCTGAAGAACTCCATCTATATCTCTGGGATTAGCAAGCAGCCATAGGGCAGCAAAGAACTCCTGCATTGTATTGTGGATGAAATTACAGTATGGCTTAGCCCCAGTGGGGCCCATCCTCAGGGTGAAGTTGTTCAGAAAGTTACGCTCAATGTCGCTGTATTCACCATGTTGTATGATTATCGACCTCTGTATGATTGCATCATGACCAAGTCGGCATAACTGTAGTATACTCTCTCTATTACCCTGAATAGTTCCATCTATTTCTTCCAAATTTGAGTTTCCCCCACATCTCATCATAATATATCGAAATATGCAGAGATAGATCTCTGTTACTGTACACAAGTTGTGAACTTCATGATCTTGAAACAATGTGCAGACAGAAACCATAAGAGCATGGACTGGGACATGGCAGAGGCTCCGCAGTTCAGGATTCCTCATGATCAAGTTGACAGCATCAGGTTTATCTCTGAGCATGTGGGAAAAATAAGCCTGGAGGGATTCCTCATTGAAACCCTGTACACAAACCCTACAGGCCTCCCATTCTGGCAAGATCTCTTCACATTCTGGCCTACACGTTAGCACAACTTTGGCTTCAGGTAGAAGTTCTTTGGTTATTATCCTGTACAGGACAGAGTTTAAAGGCACATCTCTGATGCCATCAAATATTATGATGACATGTTCAGAATTCTCCTCTATGTCCATAAGTACCTCTTCTTTGTTGTAACGGGGCTCAACATAAACATTAAACAGTAAAGACTCCAGACTTACTGACATGTCGGACAATGTTTTCATATCAAAGTAAAACAGATAGTTTGGTCTTGAGTTTTCCACGTTTTTCCAGAGGTTAATCATTTCCATAGCAATTGCTGTCTTTCCAACTCCTGGTTTCCCAACAAGCAAAACATTTTGCCCATTATATCTCAGCAGGTCTCCAGGAGATAGTTTAAATTCATTCTGTGAACTGCAGGTCTTTGAGCTCTGCTCACCTTGGTCTAGCACAAGTTGTGTATAAGAGAAGGTCTCCACATCAGTATGTTTTAAGAGATACTTTATGTCTTTCATGTGAGCTTTGAGTATCGTCTGGGCTTTTGATTTGAGTTGCCTCTGGTACTGTTGATGAGGTCTGGAGCCTGTCAGAATACAAAACATAACCAACATTCTGATCAAAATATTGATCTGTGTAATTTAACACTTATTTCTTAGATTCTATTTGTAGGCTATCACTATGTTACGGTATATTTCATCCAAAGTAACAAAAAACAACAAGCAAAAATGTGGAATAATTTTGACTTCAGACTGGCATCATAACTGCTTACTCCACCAGCAGGATTTAAAATAAAAATAATATTATACAAAAACTTGTAAAAAATTGGATTAATGTCATAGCATCCCTCTCACCTGTGGACTCCATATCTGGCTCCTCTCTGAAGGAGAAAGAGCTGATCCAGTGATGCAAGTCAGGTTCAACCTTTGGCAAAATCCTGTGTCTTTCACAATCCAGAATCCTGAGGAATTCATAGCACGCCTCTTCCCCTTTCATGGTGACAGCGTCTAAAATGTTTATGTTTTGCTCTACAGGATTCTTTTCTGAAGTGACAGCACTGTACTCGTGCAAATTAAACACCCCAAACTCTTTTCCTTTTATTTCTTCATGAAGCTTCTCGGCAACCAGTTTTGGATTTTTAAGGTTTTCAACCAGGAGTGCCTTGGCATTCAAGATGTACTTGAGAGCAGATTGATTTGTGCAGGCCATGTTGAGGGTCCAGCTTGTAAATTCAGCTCATCTCCAGGATCAGTACATCTAAGCATGCCAAAAATAATGCAACAGTCAGTTTTTATTGTAATAAGATTGCATACTCCTGAACCATTAGTAGTCAATATCAATGCTGTACAAAAAATAGTTAAATTACAATCAAGGGTCTACCGCAGGGCTATTCAATTGGCGGCCCGCGGGCCACACTGGCCCGCACGCGGCCCAGATGCCCGGACACGGCCCAGATGCGGCCGACGCGATTCATCACCTTTAAAACTAAAATATCGTCATCAGTCTCCAAAGCTTAATATATACCTTATAATTTGCAGAATATTAATAAATAGATAATATGTCCCCAAACTACGTAAATTTCAGTGGCATTAATACATTAGGAAATATTTTTTTAAGGTATTTTCCACTGTTCATTCTCTATGGCGATTCTAAGCAAGTACATGTAATTCCGGTTGGCCACCAGAGGATTTTGCGCTGTCGCAGCCTTTTTATTTATTTTTTAAACCGGTTTGGTCTATTGATGCAGCATTTCCTCTTATGACAACTGTACTTATATTAGAGTCCTTGCGTGTTTACATGTTATTTAAAATTTTTCTTTTAGCCTACCTGTTGGAGTGCAAAATAAGTTCTGTAATAGAACATTTAGGGATGAATAATTCACTTTAAAAAAAAAAGTTATGGTATTAAAATATTCTGTTCTGGTAATTTTAAAAATGTAAATTTTGTAAATAAATACTTTGTAGCTATTGTTAACATGCAAAGTTATTGTTAAAACAAAGCAAATATGCATTTTTTATCAATGTGTTGCGATTTGATTATTTTGAAAATAGTGACCGTGAAAATTTTGCGGCCCCGCTCAAGTTCTTGGATTCTAAATGTGGCCCCCTTGGAAAACTAATTGAATAGCCCTGGTCTACCGTAAATTATGGATATTATGTAATGATGTCACAGAAAATAATTAACCACAGTATTATTGCATTTAATACATTAC
The DNA here is from genome assembly GCA_027497455.2 of Sardinella longiceps. Classification (NCBI taxonomy): domain Eukaryota; kingdom Metazoa; phylum Chordata; class Actinopteri; order Clupeiformes; family Clupeidae; genus Sardinella; species Sardinella longiceps. The sequence goes on along the minus strand of JAODXP020002044.1, from coordinate 7,295 downwards.
CTCATGTAATCTCTACATCCATAAAGTGTATTCTCAAATTTCATAAACATCCACATTATATTGGCACTATGTTGCCCATTATTATCAGAGCTTAGCAAAGATTAAATGCCCCTCACAATTTTCTTCAGTTAAGATACATAATCAAAGGCAGTGAGGCCTAAACTTAAGGCTGCCCCGGAGAAAGCTGATTGGGCACGCAATGTAGGCTATTAGGCCAACAAAAGATTTAAGATCACATTGAGACTTTTAAAAATCCATTAATTAATTAGCCTAGTTACAGATAACATCCATTTGATATCTGTAGGCTTTCATAATGTGTTTGAGTGATCTTTGATGTTCTTTCGTTCTACCGCTGGGGGCCGCTAGAGCAAGCGAAAGCAAAACTGCACAATCAAGATCAAAAGTGAAAGTATAGTCTGTTCATAGATTCCACAGTGTTGTGCGCAAGACCTCAGATAGCTATATCAGAGAGGATTTAAGCGGAGCTGTTAAAAGATATTTTGCTAGGTTATCTGTAGCCTATGTAGCCAATACGGTCACAGATTCTAAACGGACACACAAACCTAACTTTAGTCAGTCCGAGACCGGTCTGTTCAATAAAATCAAGCCAAGTGAAAAGCTACGTAACTGCTGAGCTCTTGTCAGTGTCGTTATTTCACGGAAGTCAACCACACATTAATTATGTTCAACATCGCCTATAACGTTATCACTTTTTTTGTAACAGAGATGGTGTGGCTGAGCGTTGCCTAAAAATAGATGTGAATAGACAAGAAAAATAACCGCATACGAAAACTATTATGAGTTTCCAACAAAACCGGTAAGCTAGGCTAGGCTACAGAATTTGTTTTAAGGTAGGCCTATATGAAAGACCGTAGGCCCTAGTTCCAGTCAAATTGTTTTTATTAGCCTGCACTATAGGTATGAGGAAGGTGTGAAGATATTGTAGGTGTGTGTCGCTCGGTGTAATGACAATACTAGTTTAGGACTACTTACTGTTTTTGGCACTTTCTCGATTTGCAATAGACCATGGGCAGACGGCTCCACCATCGCGTAGGCTACGGGAGGAAGTCCGGTGTTCCATGTTGATGGTTTTCCTGTTGACTGGCGATGTTTGCCTAATTGCACTAATGCATAAGGTCCTGCCCATGGAAATTCAAATGGGCGGTCGTGGCAAACCCCTCATTTTCACGATACACATTTCAAGGGAAAAAACCGCAATAAAGATCTTTCCAAAAGTTTGGCTTACTGTCTAACCTTCCTGTCCTGTAACATTATACAAAATAAGTCGTAATCTGCTATGTTAGCAGAAAAACACGACGATAGATAATATCGCTTTCAGTCGTGATCGAAACCATGATCACAAGAGCAAGAATGAAAACTTTTTCCTGGCCTTGTACGCATCCTACTATGCCACTAGAGATTTCCATTGAGTGAACATAAAATTATAAATGATTTTAATTAGAGCCTAGGCCATATGGTGTCCATGTCAATTTGGTGCTATCACAAGTTAACATAATCACAAGCTCAGCGAGTTTGATACAGAAATATGGGTCATTATCACCGATGCAATGACAATCAAAAGGGATCACGCTTCAAACGCATCAAGTTTTGCAGCATGCAGTTAACATACGAAATAACATAGCCTACGAAATCCTGTTTCCGATAAAACCAGACTTATGAAATTACATTCTCAGCTTGGGTTCTTTATGCATTGAGCTCCAAATAGCCTGTGTCAAGATTTGTTAGGGGCGATTGTACTATCATCATGAGTGGCGTAAAGGGATAGATCAGTATCTTTTAGAAATGTTTAGAACATTTTTGCGGCCAAGGTTCGAGTTGCATAGTAATTTCATTCATTTTCTCTAGTTAGTAAGTTTTATAAACGCAGGTTGTGGTGAGGGAGAGTGTGTAGGCTACAATGCTGATGCCATTTGGACTGTTTACTGGTATCAAACTCGCTGTGCTTGTTTATGTAACTTGTGATAGCACCAGTTGACATGGGTGTAGCCTATTTACCCTCTAATATTAACCTGTGACAATAGGCCCTAATTAAGTCAAATATCTGTGCAGCAGCAGTTTTAAGACGAGCCTAGTGGCGTAACCGGATAGCATGGACTATTTCTGAAGTTTACTCTTGCTCCCGTGATCATGGTTTCGATCACGGCTGAAAACGATATTATCTATCGTCGTGTTTTTCTGCTAACATAGCAGATTACGACTTATTTTGTATAATGTTAGAGGACAGGAAGGTTAGACAGTAAGCCAAACTTTTGGAAAGATCTTTATTGCGGTTTTTCCCCTTGAAATGTGTATCGTGAAAATGAGGGGTTTGCCACGACCGCCCATTTGAATTTCCATGGGCAGGACCTTATGCATATTAAGTGCAATTAGGCAAACATCGCCAGTCAACAGGAAAACCATCCAACATGGAACACCGGGAGTGAACTTAAACGTGCATGTGCTATGGTATTTAGGCATCATGTGCCCCTGGTGGAGAAATCATGCTATGGAATATTCTTCCTGCAGTAGGCCTAGTCTATCTCCAATATCATCCAGCTGCGTCTCATCTAAAACGCCCAGTCCTCACTAAACCGCCCTCACACAGTACTGCCCCTTACTTCGTCACTGTCAACGTGCTGCTTTGTTATTGAACATCCGGGTTCTCATGTGCTATCGCTAGCCTCGATAGATAGGAAAGTGAAAGCATTTGGCGACTCGTTTGTATTTTGTCCAGAGTAAAGTTCGTGAAAATGACTCTTATTCCGATTGTAAAAGGAGTATTTGCAATATTTAAGTCATGCAGATTGTTTGATGTCAAACGGAAAAAGAGTTAACAGGACACGTAGGCCTACATCAACCAAATATTTTTCGGTGTATCCCTACATAATACCAGTGAATACACTCAATGAGGCCCCTTCCTTTACATTACAGATAGCCTACTGACTGAAACCGCAGAGCTCATAAGTCACGCGGCACGTCCCTCTACGTTATAGTATGATAACGATAACACAAAAACAGTTTTATTCCGCCATTGAGACCATACAGAAAACTTGCACTTCCTAGGTTGCATGTTGAACGTCACTTACGAGCTGGGGACACTTCTATGCCGCCCCCACCACCTTTAGCACACATTGGATGATTAAATAAAACAGAATTGTAACTCTCAAACAGTTTATTTCAAACAAACATGAACAGTGAAGTGAAGTTTAGTTTATTGGTTTATTTGACAGGGGCCATGTACCAGTTAGCTACAAAGCTATTTTACATCTGTGGACATATTAAAACACATTTCAGACCGGCATAACAAATAAATAAATAAATAAGCAATAAATAAACAAAAATACCAAAAACACATTATAGACCAGAATAGCAAATAAATAAAAAGCAATGAATAAACAAAATAAGAAATAAAGAATGAATAAAACTGGATTAAAGCTGTGGCACAAGGTCAGGAATCAGCTTGGCAGTGTTAAGTTTCTCTCCTTTTCCCTAGTTTCTCTTCTTTCTTTTTCAAACTGAACAAATAAAATCCTTAAACTTCAGATACTATTATATTATATTGCAAACATATCCCCCAATCCTCTCTCTCTCTCAAAAAAAGAAGCATGTCTCAGAACTCAAAACAAAAAAAGCCTGAGATATCCCTACCCCCAGTTTTAGAGATAAGAAATTAGAACTTACACCTTGCTCTGTTAAGGATATGGTATTATTAACTAATTTGCATTAACTTCAAGGATTTCAGGACAATTTGTGGTCAGATACATTAAAATGCTGTGCAGTGAGTTGGGAGACTGGCTGGACTGTGTGTGTGTGTGTGTGTGTGTGTGTGTGTGTGTGTGTGTGTGTGTGTGTGTTAGTGCCAGGCAGGGAGTCAGACATCTTCTATGATGATATCCTATTTAAAAAAAACAGCATTCCCATGTCCAAGCAGAGCGTCTCCTTGATGATCCTCTGCAGGATCTCCGGGGGGAGGACAGGCCTGTCCATCGCTGCCACTTGTTCTGCGGGGCTGAGGAGAGGGAAAGAGAGAATACACCAAATAAAAAATAAATGCAAGGTTTGCTTTGAATGATTTACTGCTTTGGGCAATGGCTTAATATTTAGATATTAGTTGTTTTTGGTCCAAAGCCAACCACTTTGCACTGCACTCACACATGCCATTAGCAAAACCTGTAGCAAATTGAAGGTCAGTCAGATGAGTGGTTCAAGAGTTACACAGGGAGGCAACCATCTTCATGAGCAGCCAATATGAACAGAGAGAAAATTATGCAATATGTATGAGTAGTGAGAAAATTATGGATACAGTGTATAATGACATTTGTTGTTTTTGGTCCAAAGCCAACAACTTCGCACTGCTCTCACACATTGTAGCAAATTGATGGTAAGTCAGATGAGTGGTTCAAGAGTTACACAGGGAGGCTACGCTGGATGCATGAAGTGAAAACCATTTCTGCCGTAACAATTAACTTCCACTGTGATCAATGGAACTGGTTACACCACTGCAGTGCAGTGAACATCCTAAAAACAAAATAGACCACTCTTTCATGTGCTCATGATATAAATTGACTTAATGTTAATGTAAAGCATCCTGTGTAGCCCGTGGGTTATGCATGGAATAGACAAACAGGGTAACAGACAGGCCTTCCATGCATTAATAGATAGATGTTGGCAAATGGCAAAGTACATTCTTTAATACCTTTCTCTGCTCAATGCTTCAAGGGTGGGACCAACATGCGTTGATGGCGAGGGCAAGAAAGGTGTTCCAGCTTGTTCTGTTGGGGTACAGAAAGAGAGAGGGTGAGGTTTAACTACTATCTTCATGAGCAGCCAATATGAGCAGAGAGGAAAATACTCAATGTTTCTTTTGTATAACTTATTACTATGTGGGCAAATGGCAAAGTACAATGTAATACCTCTCCCAGCATGCAGCCTCCAGGGTTTGGCTGACATGTGCCACAGATGTGCTACCTTGACTTGTAGGGCTACAAGCGGGGTGGGGGGTGGGGGGGGGGGGGTGTTGGGTTAGCAATCATCTTCATGATCCCCCAATATGTATGAGTAGTGAGGAAATTATGGATACAGTATATAATTGGCTTAATATTAAGATATTTGTTGTTTTTGGTCCAAAGCCAACCACTTCGCACTGCTCTCACACATGCCATTAGCAAGACCTGTAGCAAATTGATGGTCAGTCAGATGAGTGGCTCAAGAGTTACACAGGAGGCTACGCTGGATGCATGAAGTGAAAGCCACTTCTGCCGTAACAATTAACTTCCACTGTGATCAATGGAACTGGTTACACCACAGAAGGCAGTGCAGTGAACATCCTAAAAACAAAATAGACCACTTTTTCATGTGCTTATGATATAAATTGACTTAATGTCAATGTAAAGCATCCTGTGTCGCCCACGGGTTTTGCATGGAATAGACACACAGGGTAACAGACAGGCCTTCCATGCATTAATAGATAGATGTTGGCAAATGGCAAAGTACATTCTTTAATACCTTTCTCTGCTCAATGCTTCAAGGGTGGGACCAACATGTGTTAATGGCGAGGGCAAGAAAGGTGTTCCAGCTTGTTCTGTTGGGGTACGAGAGAGAGAGAGAGAGAGGGTGAGGTTTAACTACCAGCTTCATGAGCAGCCAATATGAGCAGAGAGGAAAATACTCAAAATTTCTTTTGTATAACTTATTGCTATGTGGGCAAATGGTAAAGTACAATCTCTAATACTGTACCTCTCCATGCATGCGGCCTCCAGGGTTTGGCTGACAGGTGCCACAGATGCGCTACGTTGACCTGTAGGGCTACAGGAAAGGGGGGGGGGGGGGGGGGGTAGTGGGAAAGGTATTGGGAACACCCAATATGTATGAGTAGTGAGGAAATTATGAATACAGTATATAATACTTCAGTAGGGATCCCTGCAACAGCTGTTGGCACCACCACCTCCAAATAGACAACATATCAACCTGTACAGTAAAAAGATGAACTATGCATATGAATATTGCATATTCAATTTCTACGCCGAGAGGAGCTAGAGCGAGGCGAAGCGGTTATCAATCGACCTAAAAACTGCTGTACAATCACCACAATGACTCTTAAGCTGCTAAATAAAGGTAAATTGAACTAAAAATGTTAGTATAGTAGTGTAGCATAGTTCCCTTTTAAAGATCTCCATAGCTTTTTACAAGGTTATAGTACTGGCAATGTACAGAGATGTAGTCCTTTCCTTCAATAGCTAAGTGTATATGGTGAATGTTAACTGTAGGCTCCAAATAGGATGGCTGGAATATTAAAAAAACATATTCCACTACATATTCTTTTAAGATTCAGAAAACTCACCTCCCCAAAATCACACGTCTTTTCCAGTGTGGCATACATTGCATACTGAAAACAAACAAACAAACAAAAAACATCAGGACCTGTTAGTTGGTCTGCAAACGCAACTATCAGTAATCATTTTGTAAAATATTGTAGGCTTTCTCACCATCAACATATATACCCCACAGCTGTTGCTTTGGTACTGGCAAGATGCACCCTGTAATTGAGAAAAAAGAACGCAATTTCTTAACAATGATTATCATTAAATGATGGCTGTATACAGATCTCCACCCTCAATAGTTTGATTATGTCATCAAATCACAGTTAACAATCAAGACTGTAGCAGTGTAAGCAACTTGACTAAATGCAAAGATTTGCAGGCACACATTTTACCTCATCAGCCAAACAATTCATAACGTTAGCATACTTTCACAGTTCAGGTTTAATATCTGTGCACAGGTCCATGGCGCCGTTGTGCTTAACCACGTTAACCTTGCTTCTCAATCGTATCGTATTTCAAATAACAGTTTTGTTTAGCACTTAAGTGTACACCACATACAGTAGGACGAGAGAAGAGAACACGACCCAAACGTTAGCTGCTAACGTTAACGTTATATCTGTCTGTCGAATTCGAATGCAATTAAGATTACAACCTTAATGTCAGTAACCTGACTCTGCCAGCAGATGAATGAATACACGAGTGTCTGCGAAAGCTAGGCTACAATGTCAGTGCATGTTGTCGAAATAAACAATATATAGCCAACTTACCAACATAATCTTCCTGATGTCACCATTGCTGACCACGAGTTAGAGCGGTGTGCGCCATAGCTTTCAGAAATGGATTTGAGAATGACATCATACCCAGTGTCCCTTGCGGAAATTCTCCACGATTGGCCAATTCGTGCAAATCTTGGAACGCCCATGGGCGTTCTGGGCATTAAGGCGGAACCGTCAATACTGCAGCTGGACCCTTCTC
>JAODXP020002043.1:0-25659 GCA_027497455.2 Sardinella longiceps | reverse complement strand
GCCTTCCAGGTAGTGGGGTTTAGTTTTGCATCCACATTCCACAACGATTTTATATTCATCCACCTCAGCGATTATTTTTTAAATCGACCTCAGCAATCATTTTTGGAATCCGTTTCAGAATCCTCCATTCTAATGTGAACAGAAGGGCTAAATGGATAAATATTACCTGTGTTGGTGTAAACATATTGCTGTGGGAAAATAGGGTCTAATTTTTTAAAAAAAATCTTTGTAATGTGAGAGCATGCGGGGCTGTGGGAACAGGGCCCAATTTCCCAAGAAATGTGGGAACATAGAGTTGTGGGAACATAGGGCCTAATTTCCAAACAGTCTGTCAAAAATAAAAATTCCTAACAAATGTGGGAACATAGAGCTGACCCTGTTAAAACAAGCTCTTATTACTCGTTATGTTCCCCCGAGCCCTCTCTCCCCCGCTGTGAGCTTACAGTTGGTATGGGACAAGAGGAAAGCAGGCGCTGCCGCAGAACTTGAAACACTGTGTACTCAACACTTCAGCGAAAGTTTCCAGGCATTGATAAGAAAATCTGCAAGACTGCATCGACAAGATTCAAGTGTTAAAAAAACCCATGTTTTCAGATTTATCTGACCTCATTTGCTGTCTCGTTTTACAAAAATCAAGTTATAAATCCCAAAATACTTAGTTTGTTACAGATAAATGCGATTTTGGAGTTAGCTCCGCCATGATGGATGTCTGATCAAAATTATTTTTGAAAGTCTGCCGTCACGCATGGCTTCACTATTGGCGTTTATGAAAAATCGCCTTGTTAAATCACCCAACTTTTGCAGAAACTAGCCTGCATTGCTATTTTTTTCTAGCCTGACATAGCCCGCCCATAATACGAATGTTCATACGTATCATGGTCTGGGCACGGTCCTCTTGGGCGTGTTTATATAGGTAGAGAGTCTACCGGCCAATAAGCGACGCTGATTAAACGAGCTGTCCAACTGTTTCAAACCAAAAGTGAATGCCCTTCCCCCCAGTATAATCGCGTCAGGTTAAAGAATATCCAGACCATGAATACGGATGAACAGCAGTATTATGGTCGGGCTATGTCAGGCTAATTTTTTTCACCGCCCGCAGGCGATCTGTCGCTCAGTTGCCTCTACTAGTCGTCCATTGCCTACCATCATTGAAAATGAATGGGAGCTAGTCGCCCAACACCAGTGATTTTAACGCTTGTGTGACCACAGGGTTAGTGTATGTTTATTGAAGCCAGCTTTTTTATTATATAATGCAAAGGGGATAATGATAGAAAACTCCATTCCTTGACAGACCAGCTAAAACATTGACCGAAAAAAAACAAAGCAATACTGTTACACTGTTCACTGCATACAAATAACATCTTTATTGAAAAATTAAATAAAAACAGAATTCAAAAGCAATATCTTCACAAACTCAATATATATCACTGAATATATATCACTCAATAATATAACTCAAATCCTAAAAATAAATATTATACACAAATATAACAACTATTTACAGGGGAAGAGCTGGACTTAGCTGTACTGGCCAACTTGTCCAGTAACAGTTGCTCCGGCTGCCCCATTCTAAAGGCCGTCTTCCCGTCCAGGAGAAGGCCATCAGATTTGGCCGAACTTTTTAGAACATTACAGAAAATGTGTAATTTATAATTAACTTGGAATTTATTAACTACCTTGTGTCCCCTAATCTAAAGTTGCTTCCTATTCACCCTTACTAAGTGCATTAAAGCACACAGTACATAGCAATCAGTCAGGACAGCAAAAATACAAGTATATATTTTATTATTCAAAACGAGATGTTATACAAATCGTAAAAGGGGACATCTGATGTGAATCAATCAATGGCTCTGCTGTTTGAGGTCACAGAATAGAAAAATTGACTCACTTTCAGTGTAATTTACTTATGTCCAATTAGGTGTTGATATGCTATTCAGTCAATGTTGTATGAAATCTAATTGTTCTTTTCCAAGACAATACTCTGACCTCAAACAGCAGAGCTATGGATTAAATCACACCAGATTTCTCGTAACATGATATACATACCAGTATTATAGTACAACTTAAAACAAAAATGAATGTGCAACAGAGATAACCAGCCAATATACACTGGGCACTGTACAACAATTTGAATGGAAAAGTTGCAGAGTGTGTGCTACTTATGAGTGTTTTGAACATGCGATACAGCAATTATAACTTGGAATTTATTAACTACCTTGTGTCCCCTAATCTAAAGTTGCTTCCTATTCACCCATACTAAGTGCATTAAAGCACACAGTACATAGCAATCAGACAGTCAGGACAGCAAAAATACATTTTATTATTCAAAACGAGATGTTATACAAATCGTAAAAGGGGACATCTGATGTGAATCAATCAATGGCTCTGCTGTTTGAGGTCACAGAATAGAAAAATGGACTCACTTTCAGTGCAATTTCATATGTACAGGGAATGACCCCCCACCTGTCAAGGACCGTGGATAATCTTTAAGGCCTCGTTCAGATTGGCATCCCAAATCCGATTTTTTCATATCCAGATTGTATCTAGAATTGATTTCGGGTGGTCTGAACAGCAGAAAACCACATGAATTCCGATTTTTCAGAATCTGTTACGCCCTACATACCCATGTGGTGTCAATTGCGATTCATATCGGATATGCTGCGATCTGAACAGCTTTTCCACATGGGATAAGATCTCACCGTGTCACTTGCGTCATTTGTCACGTGACACAAACATCAACACGTGGAATGCAGATGGACGGAAGTGAGAGATCAATGTTAATTCTCCTTTTAAAAAACAGTGTCGTTTGCTATAACAACGTGTCAGTGCGCGTTAGGGATTTGCCGCAAGTTGGAGTTTACCTCGCGTGTGGAAAGCAACGTCAGTGAAAGTTTTCAACCACGCATCAGAAAGGCAACTAACAGCTGTGCTGGACTGCATTGATGCACTGAAATAAAGATGAGTAACTTTATTCTTCCATCTCTGATACTTCCTTGTTACTTGTAGCTGTGTGCTACGGCCCCACTTAACCATCTGAGAGAGAAACAACCAGCATTCTACCCTCCGCGGGTTTGTTTATTATTTGTGGGCATGATGCGTTGGGGTACCATAGTAACCCACGTGGATATGGCAGGTGATTAGCGGACATGGAGATCCGATATGACAAGCAATGTGAACGCGGTCGATAGAGAGATCTGATGTTGATCAGATATGCTAAAAATCAGATTTGGAGTGCAGTCTGAACATAGCCTAAGACACAGCTTGGCCTTACGCCTTGCTTAGCATCGTCCCGATCTGCATGTACAATGGTGCACACTTGTAAACAGTTTTTGATGGCACACGGTGCTTTGGTGTGGGCTGTACCTCCTCGCGGGGTGTCTTAAAGAGTTACCCCATACATATGAAATATGTATATGGTCTCGAGACGAAAGAGTATGTTGGGTTATGTTCAGGGTTCGAGTTAGGTGGGAGCCAGTGGGAGCTGAGCTCCCATAGAGAGAGGTCTGGCTCCCATGAAAGCAGCAAACTCAAACATCTGTGGGGGCTCTGACAATACAATTTTTACTGACAAATAAAGTTATCATAAGCGGGGATCAAACCGAGGTATGGGAGGTGGAACCTTTTTATGGAGTTGCAAGCACGCTTGCGCTGGGAAGCGCTTGTTACAGGGGTGTTTTTGATAATCTTTTCTTTTTGTGTTATTGCCTCATTGGCATGCTGTTATTATGTTCTCTGATGATAAAGGAGTAGGCCTACTGTATGCTTGCGCAGTTGCAATGTATAGGTTGTAAACATAAGTCAATGTCTTAATTGATTGTAAACCATGATTTGGTTGTGACCGATAGTAGTTACCGTGCGTAACAGTCGGGGTTCGCCTCTGACGCGAGAGGATCTAATGATGGTATGTTATATTGCCTAGTTTGTGGGCCTTGCCCCTGATTATTTTCAGTTTGATCAGTGTTTTGTTTGTTTAGTGTGTTTGTTAATTTGTTATGTTATGCACCCCGCCGGTGGCCTAATATAAAATAAAAGAAAGACGTCTGCATTATTCCGTTTCCATGCCTATACCACCCGCCGGATACAATGCCATTGAAAATTTGGCCGCTTGCTCGTTTCGGTTTTAGCCTACTTCAATAAAGCCAAACATAGACCTACTGTAGCTCCAGATAGTAAGATAATGCGCGGCTCTCCCTAGGTCAACCTCTCTCCTAGATATTGCTTTAACCAGGCTATTCCGATCATGCTGCGCATGATGTAAACTTTATTGAGGATTTCGTACCATATTGAGGATTAAGTAGCATATTCACCGAAATTAATAAGTGCCAGTTCACCGTTGTGCATAACATTCAGCCAGAGGTCCGGGAGAGAGAGAGAGAGAGAGACATTGTCAACTTCTCACATTGTAAGGTCAGTGCTTGCTTCCCATTACATTCAAAAGTCCGCAAAGCCTTTACTGAACTCCTGCGCCGTTGCGCAGACTGGAGAACGACTGAAAAACAAACAAACAAAAAAAAAACATCCCATACACCCCCCCCCCCGCAATTAATTCATGGGCTCCCACGAAGATGGAATCAAATCATAACTCGAACCCTGGTTATGTTGTAACCCTGATTTCTCTGAGTGAAGAGACCATCTCTCCAGTCCTCAGGCAGCTCGGAGACCCGTTCCGATCAAACTATCAGTGATTACACGCCACAACAGGTTCAGGTGTGTCTTAAAGCTTATCTTATGGAAACCCTTATGGAAAGACCATTTTGTCACGTTCAACCAAACTTTGTTTTAAAATTGCTGACAAATGAAAAATATTATACCTCTGATTTTTTTATATTGTCTACAGAACATGTTGACCTAACTTTTAGACCAGGGGTCACTTGATGGTCACATGATCCACAAGGTCAAATTCAGGTCCAAAGTAAAGGTCAAAGGGTCATTTAGTCAAAATGGGTCTAATCATAAAAAGTAATCATATAATCAGATTCCTGGGGGTCTTAGCTTTCAAACGACACCAAGATTATTGAATTTGACCCAGAAATAAGCAAATTAGGGTAATGTCAATGTGGGCTGGTCAGCCCATTTTTGGCAAAAATCTGAAAATTGGACCTGCCGTATCTCAGAAACCGCTGGTCCGATTGAGCTAAAATTTTCAGATATGAAATGTTCAGGTGTGATGATCCTTTACACCGAATTTCACCAATTTCTGAGAGGGTCAGGTTTAAAATCCCCCAAATTTTGGGTGATTTGACATGGAATGACCCACTGTGGGTCGTGGCAGGTATGCTGCCAGCATATGACTGTAAACAATCCATCGATTCAGTATAGAAAACAAACAGAAGGGTAAGGTGCAAGAGAACATGAATGTACCATTGGCTGCCTATGATAACTGTGTTGAACTATGCAACCAAAGGGGTGTAATGGGAATCAGCCTTTGAGTACGTGGAGAGAGTGAATGGAAGGAGCAGCTGAATTTGTGATGCAAATTTTACTCACATCAACTATGTGGAAGATGCCATCATCCCGTTCCTTAAAGTGGGCCAGCAGGCACATGACCAAGCAAATGGACTGGTTGCCACTTCTGTATTTTTGTATAGCCTTCTCCACACTTGCCGACTTCTGCTGTTCAAAGTACTTCAACATATTTTCCTGCTTGTCGCTTATGGCAGCTGCCATCTTCTCTTGGATGGGGACTCCTGTCAGCTCAGTGAAGTGCTGGAAGAGGCCATGCAGGGAGAAGAGATATGGCCACTCTTCTTTCAGCTTCGAGATGCTGTGTGGTGGGTCACAATTTAGGTCCCGGCGCTGTAAAATGTAGGTTTTTTTTAGCCAGGTTTGCAGTGCTCCTCTCTGCACACCTGCCATTCCTTCCTGGTTGTGGGGGGTAAAAACAAAAACATTAATTAATTATTCAATCAGGCATATGCATTAAACCTCTTCCTTCATAAGCTAGTTCTTGCCAGCTGTGGTCAATGCTAAGGGCTCTGGCTCCCTTAACCCGTTTTAACCTAAGGCACCTGCAAAAATGGCTGCAGAATAGAAGTCCTTTTTTGGGACAAGGTGCCCTCTTTGCCTATTGAAATCCAAATATCTGAGCCTCCGAAGCACATAAAAACATGAAATAAGTTGCATTTAAAAGCTAGGACCATCCTCTTGCATTAAAATGTGTTCAGTCAGCTCTAACCCTACCCACATATCTCATTTAAAAAAAGGTCATGAATGCAGCATATATGTTGTTCCTGGCACTAAAGGTCAAACAACACAGCATCAGGCTAAAATGGGTTAAATAAAAGGAAGTAGGAAAAATGGACTGACGCAATTAAAGTCCACTGTAGTTTTCAGAGTGAGAAGTCACTTAGAATCCTTTTTGTAGTATTTTATTTTTTCATGGCAGGATAACGTTCTAGTGTACTTATAGAGAGTTACTTGTACACAATCCCTGGTGCTGAACAAAAAGATTACGTATTTTTTGAAAAAAGGTTCGCACACTCCTTTGAATTTTTTCTTCTTTAAGTTATTTTTTCTTCTTTTTATTCATTCATTCATTGGCAATGACGTTTCGACCTCTCTGTCTTCCTCAGATTCACCTTTAAGGTGTTTAGGATAACGTTCTAGAGAATCTGAAGAAGACTGTTGAGGTCGAAACGTTATCCTGCCATGAAAAAAAAGGATTCTAAGTGTGCGGACTTCTCACTCTGAAAATTAGTTGGCCTTTGTCCTGCACCTTTCCCTGGGATGTGCACAATCCTCTCCTTCAACTGCAATTAAAGTCCACACCACAGGATAATCCCAATAATTTACAGCAGCATGTGGAGTAAGGGCCGAATCACACACAAACTGCGCGTTCGCGGTGCGGGAGCGAGGCGATCTGTAAGCGGTGCCTGTGGGCTTGTGCATTCACACAAGAAATTGTCTCTGCGGTGTTCTGCGCGAACCGGCTGCCCGAGCTCTGCATTGAAAATCTATGGACACCGCGCAAGTCCCGCTTACCGCGCTGAAAACGCTTGGAAAAATAGAACTTGTTTCTATTTCAAAAAAGCAGCGCGGGAGCTGCGCGGTTCACCGCTCAGAAACCGGACAGGAGCCGCGCAGAACACGCGTGCAGTCTGAATGACCTAACCTGTTAACATGTATTCTAAATGAAATCGCCCCAAAACCGCGCCCGCACCGCTTACGCGCCGCTCACGCACAGGTTTGTGTGTGAATCGGCCGTAACTGTTGTTAGATCATGTGTGAAAAGTATAGTTGTGTTTGGTGGTAAATTGTATTTTCGTAATCTCGTAACAAACGGGTTGTTTTCTGGTCTACCTACTGTGCATTATTAACAGGGGTCATGTCAGGACATTATCGCTATGTTAAACAACTTAAAACGGCCAAATTGTGATGTTTATTCATATTTCAGAAGACCAGTGGGGAACCCAAGATTGTTTATCATCACCTAGCAACAACCCCGTCTTCTACTACGAGTCCGAAGCACAAATTTTGAATGCATGAAGATGCGTACTGCATACCATTAGTCTGGTAAAAGTAGAACTAGTAAACATTAAACTTACAGATTGACGGACCTGGTGATAGCCACGGCCACTGTGCAGCTCCAATTATGCTGTGGGAAAAAAATCCAAAATATGTGCATAGTTAGTTGTCAGGGAAAAAAAGATCATGTCGCAAACATTTACATCCTAGCTCACAGACGGCTATGCACGGTTAGACTACTAGCATAGAGATCCATCTCTTTGCTACTTGGGCTACAAGGGCATTATCTGCTGGTAGAGATTTGTACTAGCAGGATAGTTCTACAGGCTGATCGATGCAAAAGGGAGCGCAGTTAGAGCACCCACTTGTCCGATCGCTTTTCATAGAGAACAGACGTAGCCTACGTTCCGTCCAAAAGAGGCTGCCACTCAAATGCTTTTGTATGGGGTGGCCTGGCAGGCTCTATTCAAGTCAGAAAGCATAAAGTCCGAGATGACAAGCAATGCTTACCAATTTACGCTGCGCCTGGAAATCCTTTGGACACGACAAACGACAACATGTATAGGCTAACGAAATGCTCTCACTCTCTCGCCTTCTAATCGAGCCTTGTCGATAATAAAGCCTTCTAAGTTCTAACCCTGCCAAATGCATATAGAACTCGGCCTATCCTATCATATTGATCTAGAATATAAAACTACAATGTAGGCATATTAGATGAACAGGTTACATAATATCTAAACATTTTATTATCTTACCTTTTTTGGCAGAATGGACCTGACTGTAGGCTACTGACGTTCCTGGGATAAAGGTAAGATTAGACCTGTTCAAAAAAAAACTTTTTTGTTATTTTAAAGCCAATTGCTGTGATTCCCATTCTCCAAGCTATGGAATGACCAGATATAAAATTGTTTTGATTTTGGATCATGGGAAGGCCTGCCTCATGAGCCATGAAGTTTTAATGCTGATTTTTGTTAAAAACGCCTGAGATTTTGGCCCATTTTGCCTCATAACTTCCATATAATTAGTCATAGAACATTATGAAAGGTGCCATATGAAAGCTGGGGGCATGTACTTTCAGGTGATACCCAATATGTTAGTGATCTAGACAGTCATTGTTGTTTTTAAAGCTAAAAAGTGCTAAAATTTAGGCGATTTTGGAGGTTTCAGATCAGACATCACATCGTTTTATCTGTTACATGTACTAAATCAACAAATATAATGCCAAATTGAACTTTGCAATGATATATATTTACAGTAATAGCATTGGAACATTAAAAATAACATTTTCTGCACATAGGAACACAAAACCAGGTGTATTAGGTTGAACAGGAAAGCTGTCAAAGCTGTCAAATTTCCTCGTAATGTACTCCACAACCTAAAGCAGACAACTTCTCTGTTCTAGATTTGCTGTTATCTCAGTGGCAAAATCAGACATAATTTTCACCCCTCGTTCAGAAACATCATTAGGCCTAGTCTCCTTGATAGACTTCACAAACTTTTCAGCTGAATGGTACCCATTACTGGGTTCCCACACATCCTGGAAAACCTAGAAAACCTGAAATCTTAGGGGTGGCTTTTATGGAAAACATCTGTATTGTCCTGGAAAAAATCTGTATTGTCCAGGAAAATTGTAATTGCATTTAATCCTTCATTCAGATTCGTATAGCCCTCGTACAGTATACTGAGGAGATACATTTATCTTGATTGTGTTTTCAAAATGTATGATGTCAAAGCATGGTAAAAATAGCCTTCTTGAACCCTCTTATTTTAAATATCAATGATTTAGAAAAAAATATTAGTACTGTATTGGAGAATGATGTCCTTTCTGCAGAAAATATAGATTCCACACCAGCATAATTTGACTCCTCTAGCAATGCCCAAACCAGTTATAACCATCAAGGCTGACCAAAATAGCAAAGTTACAGCAACCTGGCAGTACCTTCCTATGCTCTTCCACTTGATTATCATCTCTCTAGAGTACTCGTTAATTGTTTCTCACTAGTGAATGGGCAGAGTCTCTGTACATAAAGAAAGTGTTGAACAAAGAGCTGTTCAATTGTGTTTTCCATGATTTTGATAGTTTAGTTTGACCAGATGTTCATCCTTGCTAGTTGCAGTCCTTTTGAAGTCCTTTTATTGCAAGTCCCTTCGCTCAGAGGCCATCTTGGAGATTTTGACGTAAGCCATATCTTCATTAAAGCAAAGTTTTTGGTGTAATTCAAGCATAGCCCTGTTGCAGGAGCCTGCTGACTGCACTATAAAGCAAGTACAATGAAAGAATTGTATGAAAGAATGAAGAAATAGATCGACTGTGAACACAAACGCGAAAAAGTTTACATTGATCCAATGACAAAACATTTTGCGTTCGGCCAATGTTGTTACAAATTCTTTCATTCCACTCGCTATCTAGTGCAATAAGTACTGTATACTCAGACATGCTTGAGTTATGCCTACACCAAGTCTTCACTTTAAGACATTATGAATTTGCTCACTGTGCCTGCACAAATGCACCGCATGTTGGTGTATCGTAGCTTTGATAGTTGGTGATCCCTGTCCTTCACTTTGCGGAAAAAAGCATAGAAATGTCCTTACATTTGATGTTGAAGAAAGAGTGGGAACCCAGATTATACTCTTTCCGGGTTTCCCTGGTTGAGTTATCCAATCAGTCTCAACTCCAAGTGCATCAAATAAGAAGTGTGATTCTGGCCCTACCAAATCAGTAAGTGTTGTCGATCGATTGATGATGGGTAAACAGACTGTCTGATTTTGCCACTGAGATGACAACAAATCTAGAACAGAGAAGTTGTCTGCTTTAGGTTGTGGAGTACATAATGAGGAAATTTGACAGCTTCAAGAAAGCCATACTGAACTAATGATAATGTTATTGCAATAATTGACTCTCCAGTTCCTATGTATAATATGTAATTACTTTCATGTTCAACCTAATACACCTGGTTTTCTGTCCCTAATGTGCAGAAAATGTTATTTTCAATGTTCCAATGCTATTACTGTAAATATATTTCATTGCAAAGTTCACTTTGTCATTATATTTGTTGATTTAGTACATGTAACAGGTAAAATTATGTGATGTCTGATCTGAAACCTCCAAAATCGCCTAAAATTTAGCACTTTTTAGCTTTAAAAACAACAATGACTGTCTAGATCACTAACATATTGGGTATCATCTGAAAGTACATGTCCCCAGCTTTCATATGGCACCTTTCATAATGCTCTATGACTAATTATATGGAAGTTATGAGGCAAAATGGGCCAAAATCTCAGGCGTTTTTAACAAAAATCAGCATTAAAACTTCATGGCTCATGAGGCAGGCCTTCCCATGGTCCAAAATCAAAATAATTTTATATCTGGTCATTCCACAGCTTGGAGAATGGGAATCACAGCAATTGGCTTTAAAATAACAAAAAAAGTTTTTTTTTGAACAGGTCTAATCTTACCTTTATCCCAGGAACGTCAGTAGCCTACAGTCAGGTCCATTCTGCCAAAAAAAAACAAATTCAAACTGATGTCCCATGATGCAACGCAAACGCTGTAAATGCCCATGCATACAGTAAGGTTACAATAAAATTACAACAATGTCCTTAATTTTCCCACAATGCATTGCCATCTACAGTAAAAATGTGAATACAACACACTGTTGTACAAATTGCTGTACTAAATACATCAATGTCTTACAGTGTACATTTGTACAATGTTTGCAGCAAAATTTCTGCATGTGCCCTGCTCACATGAAAACAGCCTACACACTATTGGCCACAATACTGGCCACCCAGTTTACAGGTGCTTACTGTCTCACTGAGCCTCAGACACTTCTCCCCAGTATGCAAGCACCAGAAAAGGCCAAACAGTTCATTGGTTAGACTAGGCAAGAGGTGCTGTTAACTGAGCCCCACACTGCTGTGTTATTTGTTATACGACATGCCACACACTGCTTTCTATAGACATCGATACTATTAGGTGTACTGTTTTCGGAAAGGGCTGCTGCACTCGATTAAACATGTCTGCCTAAAGACGATAGCATTATGGCAGCACACGCATGGCACTAACCTTAATAGCACAGCTAAGATAGCCTATCCTAACACATTAAAAACTTAAACACA
The DNA here is from genome assembly GCA_027497455.2 of Sardinella longiceps. Lineage (NCBI taxonomy): Eukaryota > Metazoa > Chordata > Actinopteri > Clupeiformes > Clupeidae > Sardinella > Sardinella longiceps. The sequence goes on along the minus strand of JAODXP020002043.1, from coordinate 14,076 downwards.
ATGGCACGTTAACCTTAATTTGACCAATATCAATTTTTCTTGATTTATTTTCTCAATAGTGCATGTCATGCACAAGTCTTAGTGCATGTTTTCTGCCAAAGTTGGGATAAGTCCGTTAGCATTTTGGGCTAAAGTTTGCATTAACGCAACTGGCTAGCATACCATGGATCATTTCCTAGGTGTTTTACATGTATAAATAAACGTACACCCATCTTGATCCTAGTAGATGCTACCATAACTAACCAGATTATTTTATACGTTTTGCCAACTATGTTTATATGGTATTAAAAACATGCAAAGCTTAGTACTTCAACTTACCTTGAAATTTCACCGCAGGTTAGATCCACAACGTGCCCAAAGTGAATGGTTTCGTTTTAGTCTGTAGATGTTCGGCAATTTCCGTGTCAACATCTTTGGGGAACCTGTCCCATTAGACTGCTGAGATATACACAGCGTTTATAGTCACGAGAAAATGCTTTATTAAGTGCCGTGCATTTTAACGCAATCTCATGAGATGACGTTTGTTTGACGACAGTATAAACAGAAAAAAGTCACATGGAATCTGATTTGTCCAGATCATATCCAGGCCTCTTTCATATGTGGTCATAAATCAGATACGTATCAGATATGTGTTAATGTGATGGCAGTCTAAACAGACAGATCGGATGTTCCCTACCAGTACGTCTCATACAACATTAATTGGGAGTTTTTCTGCACCAACACACAAGTTAGAAGGAGAGAAGTGTCCCAGGCTCTCCAACTCTCCATAGCCTGCACACCGCAGGGGAAACCAGGACGGCCTATATATTCCTATATATGACCCTACTCATATATAGGAATATATGAGTAGGGTGGCGGAGAAATGCTTTTTGTTTAATTCCCTCAAGATTAATTTATGTCTATTCCGCGGACAACCACATAACCGTTCATCTTCACCGTTTTGACAGTGATGTTTCAGATTGCCCCTCATGCATGTAATGCAGGTGACATGCTTTCACTTTCACCAATCCTCAAACTTTATTTTTTTTTCCCCTTCACTTTCTCAAGCATCATTTCAGTTAATTTCATTTGCTGGTTGATAGCAGGACTTTCATTTTACTGACAAAGTCATTTGATGATGAGAGAGATGGGTCGTTTGTTCAAATAGCCAAGTTCTAGATCTGTAAATACTGCTTGGGAATTCTCTCTCCGTTACACCTCTGTCTTGCCACCTCTCACTCGTACAACGCTATAGCGCTCCGCTTCATTTCTCTTCATTCACAGGAGATTTACAACACTTGCAGGCGGTCATGAACCACTTTAGAAAGACGGTTGTTCGGGGGTGGTGCCTGAAGTTTGTTAAGGAGTAGCCTTCTACTTAGTCATCATCATTATAATGGAAATAAGCATAGAAATTATTTAAAGGCTGCAATAACATCCAGGTTCTGGCCACCTCTATTTTGAGTGTGCCTTTGGTCGGGGCGGGCATATCTGATCTGCAGTGTAAACGTACCCTAAATGGCGTCTTCCCATCCAGTAGAAGGCCATCAAAGATTTGGCCTTCTGGGTTGAACAAAGGAAGACCTCTACAACTAGTAGTAGCAGTATTAGTCCAAACTGAGCTGAATGAAAGGGAGACCTCTGATGTTGGTGGCTATATGAATAAATGAAATGCAGAGAACATGAAAAACATTGGAACACTATTCTTTGAGCTGAAAAAAGGGGGACATCTCTGGTGTCAGATGCTACAGTTTATACACTGCTACCACTACTATTGCTACTTGAGCTGAACAAGAGGGCAAAAATGTGCTAATTCATTTGCAAAGTCATTTACAAACAGGCAACTTCAGTGATGGTAGTATGCTCTCAGCTGACCACATGCACTGGTGGTTGAGTGCGAGAACACCCATTATTAGTGTCAAAATTCAGTCCAGAAAGCTAAATCTGTGAAGATGACGTGGACGAGAGCACCCATTATCAGTGTCAGAATTCGGCTCAGAAAGCCAAATCTGTGAAGATGATGTGGACGAGTGCGAGAGCACCCATTATCAGTGTCAGAATTCAGCCCAGAGAGCCAAATTTGTGAGGTTGATGTGGACGAATGCAAAAGCAACCCATTATCAGTGTAGAATTCAGTCCAGAAAGCCAAATCTGTGAAGATGACGTGGACGAGTGCGAGAGCAACCCATTACCAGTGTCAGAATTCGGTCCAGAAAGCCAAATCTGTGAAGATGATGTGGACGAGAGCACCCATTATCAGTGTCAGAATTCAGCTCAGAAAGCTAAATCTGTGAAGATGATGTGGACGAGTACGAGAGCACCCATTACCAGTGTCAGAATTCAGTCCAGAAAGCCAAATCTGTGAAGATGACGTTGGCGAGTGCAAGAGCACCCATTATCAGTGTCAGAATTCAATTCAATTTTATTTGTAGAGCGCTCAAATACAGTGCATTGTCTCAGCCTAGAAAGCCAAATCTGTGAAGATGACGTGGACAAGTGCGAGAGCACCCATTATCAGTGTCAGAATTCAGCCCAGAAAGCCAAATCTGTGAAGATGACGTGGACGAATGCGAAAGCAACCCATCATCATTATCAGTGTCAGAATTCAGTCCAGAAAGCCAAATCTGAAGATGACGTGTACAAATGTGAGAACACCCATTATCAGTCAGAATTCAGCCCAGAAAGCCAAATCTGTGAAGATGACGTGGACGAATGCGAAAGCAACCCATCATCATTATAAGTGTCAGAATTCAGTCCAGAAAGCCCAATCTGTGAAGAAAACGTGGACGAATGTGAGAACACCCATTATCCCAGTCTCCCCCACCTTCAGCAGTCATGGGCAGTATAGTCGGTAGATGCACAGTCGGCACATGTATTAGGACAGTTTGATTTTGAGGCAGTCTGGGCAGCAAGACAGGGGTCTTTCTTGGCAGACTGGGCCCAATAGGTCGCTTCCGTGGCTTTGGCACTGGCTGGCATTGAGGCTGTTGTTGAGACTCCTGCTGAGGCTGCAACTGAGGCTGCTGTTGTAGTGGTTGTCGTTGAGGCTGCTGTTGTAGTGGTTGTCGTTGAGGCTGCTGTTGAGACTCCTGCTGAGGCTGCTGTTGTGGGTGCTGTTGAGACTCCTGCTGAGGCTGCTGTTGTAGTGGTTGTCGTTGCTGTTGGGATTGTGGCAGCTGGCATCTCTGCTGACCTGATTCTAAGATTCAAAGTTGAAGTTAATTTAATATACCCCATGACAGTGTACACATGAAGGACTCCAAAACATTTTGGTATCAATGAACTTATTTCACACTTGGACATTCTGGGATTCAAAATCATTCCATGATAGTAAACTCAACATTTTATCATTGAAATGCATTGAATTTATCCATGTTTCTGGTAATATGTAAAACATACCAGTATGTAAATCTCCTTTCTTTCTAATAATGCACATGGGAAGCCCAGAAATTGTGAATTCTGGAATTATAGATAGAGTCTTTTAGAATATTCATGCTCTAAAATGTAAAACCAATTTCATTTATTTGAGACTTCCCAATTTGTGGGCTTCAGGTGTGAATTATTTGAAAGAAAGTGAATTTAAGATCGGAATTAAATCTTATCACCCATTTTTTCAAGTCAGTAAACAGGATAAATTCAATGGATTTCAATGATGGAATGTTCACTTTACTACCATGGAATGGTTTTACAATCTCAGAATATTCATGTGTCAAATAAGCCGCTAGACAGCATTTAGGTCAAATGAATCATCTATTCAGTTATGTACGATTAAGCAATATCACACAAGTGGGAGTGATGTTATTGGAAGAATATCTTCACTGGGTGTTGTTCGCCGTTTGAACGAAGCCGCAGGCTGAGTGCATTAGGCAACCATTGCGGGATGATGGTTTGACTGGTCTCTCCCGGCTCTCCTGATCTGTTTCAAAACACCCTTGAAAACATTGTTGGCCGCGGTAAACTCGGTGTCCTGCATCAGGTTCCAGGCACGGCTGAAGGGGGAGCTCATTTATGTAACGGTTGAGCCCAGCCTGCAGTCCTGCGAAGCTGGCGATACCGTACAGTTCACCTTTTGATGTACGAATGGTGCCATAAAAGGATCTTAAAATTGGGGCCAGTTCGGACTTTAAGATGGTATTAAAATCTACGAATTTGTTTTGCTCGTTAAGCCAAGTTAGAAAACACTTTACAGCCCACAATGTCTGTCTTACGGTGTTCTTTTCGTGTCTGCTTTTTTCGATGTTGTCCAGCTCCTTGGGGCTTAACGGGACGCACCGGGTGACTGATGGAGTTGGCTTAACCCTCGTCTGCTCTCTCTCATCCTGATCTGACTCATATTTTAGATCAAACGTTATATTAAATATTTCATCTGACATTTTCGTCTTTTCGCTTTGGCTATCGATACTTTTCGCTTTCTAGGAACAGAGTGGAATGTTGATGCTTAATTTGTAACCGTTACTTCAAAGGCCATGGAACCCTCTCGTTACATTGTATCACATTGTATCAGAACATACATCATTGGCGGAGTGATTATTAGCTGTAAAAAGTCACCAGTGATGTTCCTGCCAAATATCATCACTCATAGGGACGCTTGGAATGCCTCCTGTCCAATCAGAAATTCAGAAATAGCTTGACCGGACTTAATTGTTGTATAATTAAACGATAGATGATGATGCACTTTCAGGATATCCATAAACAACCCCAATCTCACTCTCTCTATTTCGTCTACATATGTAATTAAAATGCTTTCAAGTGCTTAAGCAGGTATCACACAAAGCAGAGTGGATATTACAGATTTAGATATCCAAATGTTGTAGTTCATGCAAATGTTGTTATCTGGATAATACAATGTTTTGGTATCTAAAGTATCAAAGTATCTTACCTTTCTGTCTTTGTAAAAATTCTTTCATAACCTAATTTCATGGTAGCGATGAAATCTGGTTACCTCACTCACGTCAGATGTAGCGCTACGCGTGAACATCTGATCCTCAGCGATAGACGAGTTATTTCAGGAGCCAGAAATCCTTGAATCTAACTGGACAAACAGCTTGTCCATCAATTTAATTGACGTACACTTCAGCCAACCACATCAAAACCAACCAATGACGCTGGTTATGTTTGTTGGATTGGTTGGATTCAAAACAGTTGCTTCTACGCTACGTCACACCCTCTACAGCAGCCCTGATTGGTCCGGTTAGAGAATATTGGGCTTGAAATCGCTCTGAAGGGCTTCAACATCAGATCGTTGCGCGGAAGTGCCTTACGAAAGTTACGTAGCACACCATCTGACGTGAGTGAGGTAAGAAATCTGGTACTCTGTCCACAAGCTGCACATGGGTCATGACATCTGCTACCCACTTTCCAGAGGCTTTGTCTTTCTTCCCCATAAACAAAATTGGCACATAGCCCAAAGCCTCAAGTTTCCGCACCTGAAAGAGAGAGATGCATTAAATTATACATTATTAAGTAATAGTATGAAATGCTGTTTGTGGTGTAACCTAAATGAGTATGTGTTGTTGTTAGGTTTCTGGGTCACTAGGGGGCGACCTCAGGTTAATATATAAAATGTAATGACGTTGTTCAGACACATTCGGATATTCAGTAAAGCTCTTGAAATGAGGACCACGTCGTGTTTATTGTCTTAAACAACTCCACATGGTGTCAGAAGTGGCCACATTGAGCTACGGATATTAATGCCCCGATCCCGAAGGAGAGGACCGAAAAGAAAGAAAAGAGGGAGAAATATGGAGCAAGATCAAGCACGAGCACAAGCACCTGCTGCGCCTGGTGAGCAACAAGTAGCTAACGGCGGGCAAGGAGCAGCTAACGTGATACCCCCCACTGCAACTTTTACCATTAAGCCTCCGGAGACGTTTGATTTTGCAAAACCACACGAATGGGAGAAATGGATTCGGCGGTTTGAGCGATTCAGACTGGCAAGTAACCTAAACAATTCTTCTGAGGCTAATCAAGTGAACACACTCGTGTATTGCATGGGTGATGAGGCGGACGACGTGCTTCGAGGGCTAGAGCTAACTGGTGAGCAGCGTCAGCAATATGTTGCAGTGAAAGCTGGATTTGATAAATATTTCGTCCCGAAGAAAAATGTAATTTATGAACGGGCCAGGTTTAACAAAAGAGTGCAGCAGCCCACAGAGAGAGCTGTATGTGACCTGTATGTGACCCATATGTGACCTGTCAAGTGGTGCCCTGAGTTAGATTCACTTCAATCTTGTGGTACGGAATTCAACACAACCTTGCTCTGTGTACATGCATCACCTTGCCATCACAAGCAAAAACACAAGAATCTTACTCTCATATAAAGCTATAATGAGATTCGTAAATTGGCATTTAATAGATAGTCTTTTAAGCAAACTTTAGCAGGGGTGCCAATTAGTATAGATGGAGCTGTATGAATATTTGTCACATGTTGTTACTACATGTATGTGCAGGGTGTCCGCGGGTTTGTAAAAAGTTGTAAAAGGTAGTAAATGAAATCAGGTCAAATTAAGGCCAGTAAAAAGTAGTAAAAAGTAAGAAGCGTCCTCTGACGAGGTAGTAAATTTTTGAGCCCCCATCCAAATGACGCTATGAATTTTTCAATTTGTTTAACTTACATCCATCCTAACTTATTAAATTACTAAACTTCTGTGGACTTAGCCTACTGTATTATTTTGCGTTGCGAGTGGAACCTGAGTGATAAGCTGCAGATGATGTCACGCCTGCCTACCTCACGCGCGCTCAATCAATCTGGGTAGGCTACCTGCCAGATCTCTTCGCAAGTTCGCTATTAGTTAATTTCAAATAAAGGAACAATAAACATTAGACGACTTGAGGTAAAAGGCTGTGAGTGAAACTGTCGCCCCTTTTTGTCACGTCATTAAGGACTTAAACACCCATAAGGATAAATGTTGCACCAGAGACAGTGGGTGAAGCAGGTCTGTAATGTAGATTTCTTATGGTTGAATGAAGCAAAGACTCATTTTGTAAACTTGACTGCTTTACTTGAATGTTAACGTTGAACAGCGGTCTCAAAACCAAAATCACCATAGCAACTGTACAGTGCAACGGAAAGGCACATGTCAGGCAGATTCCTATTCTGTCAAACTAAAAGTACCCAACCTAAAATTATCAAATAAAACTGCCCAGCTAAAACATATATCAAATCAAAAGTCTAGTAAACCTTTTTATTCACAACATCCTCCCACCCCATGAACTAGTGTTCATTAATTAATCCAGGACCTCCAAAGGATACAGCAACTGCACAGGGTCTCCTGAGCAGTCTGCCAGTTGATGTTCGCACAACACAGGAACGAATCAGTCCATCTCTGCCAGGAAACAGTTCTGTTATACAGCCCATTTTCCAGGTTTGTCGTGGCATATTGTCTTCTCCAATCAACACAACATCGCCCATCTTCAGTGATGCAGCCCACCAGAGTGTCACATTGGTGAGCAGATCTCAGGTCCATTAAATAGTCTCTCTTCCAACGCTTCCAGAAGCTGTTTAAGAGTCTCTCTCGGTATCGACATCTTCGACACATGCCTTCTCTATTTAGATTGGCTGTGTCTGACTGGGAAATTGCATCCTTGGGTGGTAATGAGGTAAGTCTTTTTCCAACCAAAAAATGAGCAGGAGTTAAGGGGTGCGGTTCATCTGCATCATTATGCACATAAGACAGGGGCCTAGAATTTAACAAGGCTTCAACTTCAGCAAGTGTTGTACTCAGCTCCTCAAATTTCAATGACGCCCGTCCTAGGACTCTTTTCAAACACTCCTTTACTGATCTCACGAGCCGCTCCCAGAAGCCCCCCCACCAAGCCGCTCGTTCTGCAATAAACTTCCAGGTAATGCCTTTATCTGCGAAGAATTCAGTGACATCAGGTGATTTGAATGACTTCCATAATTCCTTTAGATCTTGGTCAACTCTTTTAAAGGTCTTTGCATTATCAGAGTAAATGATCCGACACAGTCCTCTCCTAGCAATGAATCTTTTTAAGGCTAACAGAAAGTTTTCTGCCGTTTGATCTGAAACCAATTCCAAATGTACTGACCGTGTAACAGCACAAGTGAACAGAGCGATGTATGTCTTTTTCAGTTGCCCGTTGTCCTTTACATACAATGGGCCAGCGGAAGTCTACCCCTGTTACATCAAAAGGTGGCGCTTCTGTAACTCTGTCTCTGGGCAGTGGGGCTGTTACCTGCTGTGCTGGTTTAGCTTTAAATCTTCTGCAAAGATAGCAATGGCCTACGGCCTGCTTAACCAGCTGTCTCCCCCTTAAGACCCAATACCTTTCCCTCAGATACACTAGAGTATCCCTCACTCCAGCATGCATAACTTTCTCATGGCAGTGTTGCACCAGTAGCTGTGAATAACGGTGTGTCTTGGGCAGCACCCACGGATGCTGTTCTCTAAAACTGAACTCAGACTGCTGCAGTCTGCCTCCCACACTGACAAGACCATGTTCATCTAAGAATGGCTCAAGGTCTTTTATTTGTGAATCCCTTTTGATGGGTTGTCCCGATTTCAGTTGAATTATTTCTTGCCTGAAGCTGCACTCCTGTGTGGTCTTCACCCAGTATATTTCTGCTGACAAGAGCTCTTCTGCTGTAAGTGCTCCTGTTGTCCTTTCAGTCGAGCGGGTATTAGCTATGAAGCGCTTAACCCAAGCTGTGATTCTCAACACAGTTTTTAATTTGCTATACTTGCTGAGATCTAGTAGCAGCTCAGCAGTTTCTTCAGTGCAGGACAACTCGACAACAACTTGAAATCCAGCCCTAAGTTCCTTATTCACCTCTTCACTCACTGAGAGTTCATCACTGACATGGGATTCAGTGGCCGGCATATAGGAGGTAGGCCCGTTCCACCACAGCTGACTGTCGATGAGGTGGTGCACGCTCTGCCCTCTTGTGGGTAAATCAGCAGGGTTGTTTTTCCCATTACAATGAGCCCATGATTCAGGATTGGTGAGGGTCTGTATCTCAGTAACTCTGTTAGCCACAAATGGCTTCCATTTCTGTGCAGTACTGCGTACCCAATGACAGACTATCATGGAATCTGTCCACATTCTCAATTGACTCTTTTCCATATTCAATGGGCATAGCAAATTGTTTCCTAGCCTTGCACCAATTAAAGCGCCCATTAGCTCAAGTCTTGGTAAGGTTATCTTCTTCAAAGGAGCCACCTTGGACTTTGATGCAACAAAGCTGGTCACAACATCTCCATCTTCATTCCTTCCGCATAAATATGCGACAGCACTGTATGCTCTTTCGCTGGCATCGCAGAAAACATGCAGCGTGGTTGTCTCATCCTTTTTCTCGATACGGTACCATCTTGGAATGGCCACTAGATGGAGCTGTGGCAGCTCCAAACACCACTGATTCCACCTTTTAGCTAGGTCTTGTGGCAGCTCTTCATCCCAATCTAAGCCCCTCTCCCATAGCTCCTGAAACAAGCACTTGACCCGTATGGTGAAAGGAGCTAGAAACCCTATAGGGTCAAATAAGCGAGCTGCAGTCTGTATGACGCTTCTTTTTGTGTTTTTCCTGTCTCTCAGAATGTCAGTTAATGCCTTCAAGTCAAACACGAATCTATCCTCTTCAGTCCTCCAGACTAGCCCTAACACTTTAAGCACTCCTCCACTAGAGTCTGGGTTCTTTGCACACTCCATTTTTCCTTCTATCCATCTGTCCTTCAACTCAGCTGAGTTTGTGATCCATTTGCATAAATGCATGTTGGCATCGGCCAAAATCTCATTAGCTGTTGTTGTGATCACATAAGCCTTGTCCACATCACTTGAACTTGAAATAAAATCATCAACATAAAGGGACTCTCTCAGGGCATGAACTGTATTTGGCTGCTCTGTCTCATAATGCTTAATGTGGTTCCTAATTGTAGCAGCTAACAGAAAGGGGCTTGGTGAAACTCCAAACACCACTCTGCACATTCTCATGATGCGTGGTCCTTCGTCACTGCCTTCAGCTGAAAATTCATGCAGCCACAGGAACCTCACTGCATCCTTGTCCTCATCTGCTAGGGCTATCTGCAGAAAAGCCTTAGTAATGTCTGCGGTAAAGGCTATTTTGTGCAGCCGAAATTTAATCAAGACATCCAAGAGATTTGGATTTAGGTTTGGTCCACTTAAGAGGCAGTCATTTAAGGATGGACAACCCTCATCGTGTGCTGATGCATCAAAAACAATTCTTAATTTTGTAGTTACCTTGTCTTCTCGCAGGACTGCATGATGGGGCATGTAATATGTCACTGTTTTTGGTTCTCCAGTCCTGTCCTTCTCTGGCACATCTTCACAGATGCCCTGCTGTAGGTAATCCTGTATTACATCATTGTATCGACTGTACAATGTCACATCTTTCCTCAATTTTTTCTGTAGCCTTTCAAATCTCTTCTTTGCCACATTGAAATTGTCTGAAAGCTCTGGCTTGTCAGTTCGCCATGGTAAGCTCACTTGATAACGTCCGTCTTTAAACTTCAGGGTCTGTTGAAAACACTGGAAGGCCTCCATCTCATCTGTGGTGGCAGTCTTTTCTTCAACAATGCCCAAAGATTCCAACTCCCAGAAGGACTGCAGCTGCTTTGATAAATGCATGTCCCCCCCTGAGCAGATCTGCATACATGCTGTGTCCGTTACAGTAGAGGCAGACACTGGTCCTTGCACAGCCCATCCAAGGCAGCTCTCAATAGCAACTAATGATTCAGTGATTCTTTCAACTTTGCCAGATACCACTTGCCAGTAGAAATCTGCACCAATTAACACTGCTAATTCTGGGCTGCCTGCGTCTTCTTGTGCAGCATCAGAGAGATACAGACCTTTTCTCTGGCATTCTCTTCGCACAGGTTCACCAGGGACCTTTATGACAGCTGCACAGACTTGAGGAGTCTCCACGGCTTCAATTTCAATACTCTGGTGTGTGTTTTTCATATTCTGCAGCCTTACCCTAACAATATTTCGCTTTTCTGTCAATGGCGCAGCTGATCCAAAAGTATGAAGGTGTAATGTCTCTTTTCTCAACACAGGCAGATTGAGTGCTTTCACTACCCTTTCATGAATAAAACTTCTTTGGCTTCCTCCATCCAGCAAGCAGCGTACAATACTCCTTCCTGCTGGACCCTGAGCTCTTGCCTTCACTGTTTGAAGCAATACAGTGTTCTGGTAATTGACATTCCGTTCAACTTCACTAGATACTGAGGAAACCACAGCTTCAGCAGCACTGCTATCTGGTTGAGTCTGAATTCGATCACAGATGGACTGGTGATGTCTACGACTACATAAGGGGCATGAAACACCTTCAATCTTGCAGTATTTAGCAATATGTCTTTGGCCCAGACACACAAAACACCTGCCTTGAGACCTGAGTTTTTCCTTTCGATCAGTCAATGAACTATCTGGACAGTTTTCTGGGGCATGAGCGGAGCTGTTACAATATATGCATGTAGGAGACACATTACTTGACGTGTATAATGCAGCTGCAGTGGGCATACTTGCTCCTTTGTATTTGTTTTCTTTTAAGCTAGCAGACTTGTTGACTGTCTGGCTCCCTTGTCCATTATCTGGTCTTGTTAGCTGAGCTGCTCTTTCCCTACTTTGTACCTCTTTGTGCAGGAACTGAATGAATTCAGGCACCTTCCATTCGTCACAGTTTGTCTTCCTCGTGAAATCTAATGCAATGTCATTTGGAATCAGCTGTAGCAGGACAGGGCATAACAGTGAACCATATGTGTTACTGTGCACACCTAAGGATTCTAGACTTCGAATTTGTATTTCACATTCATCATAAAGATTCCTGAGTGCTACAACATCTGATGATCTTTTAACAGGACTTAAGTTTAGTAGTTTTGACATATGTGAACTGATGACAATGTCCTTTCTTCCAAAGCGGTCGGTGAGCAGCTCTACTGCTGAATCATAATTCTGTTCAGTCATAGTGAGCCCCGAGATAGATCTGGCAGCTGCCCCAGTTAAGTAGGATTTTAGGTAGGTGAATTTCTCCCTTTTACACAGCGCATTATTGCTGTGTATGGCAGAATCAAACTGGCTCCAGAATTCAAGCCAGTGGCTAATTTCTCCATCAAATTTCTCTATCTCCAATTTAGGCAGTTTTACAGACCGTTTACTTGAGTTAGCGCCACTGCTTGTCCGTCCGCCTTCTGACTGACGTGCGTTCTGAATGAGAATGTTAGCGCGGGATCTCAAGGTAACAATGCGCTCTTGATATTCCAACGCAGCTTCGATCTCTGCCTCCAAGTCATCAGTTTCGGTTTTGTCTTCAATACCTTTATCCAAATCTATCAAACTTTCTTCCTTCGTGGATAATACGGCCATCATTTCACGAAGTTTATCAGTGTCAGGGCTCTCGTTACTAAATTCCTCATCCATCCGATCTAGCACTCTTGTCGTAGCAGCACGTATCACTGTGCGCTTTCGCCTCATTCGTTCTAAATCTTCAGTCATTTTCTCATACTGTACGTTACCGCTCAGCCAACAACTTTGTCACTTCTGGAAAGTTGTCCACTTCCCGGGTTTTCGGCACCAAAATGTAATGTAGATTTCTTATGGTTGAATGAAGCAAAGACTCATTTTGTAAACTTGACTGCTTTACTTGAATGTTAACGTTGAACAGCGGTCTCAAAACCAAAAATCACCATAGCAACTGTACAGTGCAACGGAAAGGCACATGTCAGGCAGATTCCCATTCTGTCAAACTAAAAGTACCCAACCAAAATTATCAAATAAAACTGCCCAGCTAAAACATATATCAAATCAAAAGTCTAGTAAACCTTTTTATTCACAACAAGGTCATTGCGGATGAGAATATCCATCGAGACTATCTATCGCTTTCACTAAACCCCTACAGCCTATTTATTGTCAAACCGTTCTGCCGAAGCGCAAAAGGGGAGCCGCAAAACATTTTAAATTTTGATGTTGAATTTGTCTGTCATCTGTTAAAAAGTTCCCATTTAGAAATTACTTCCACTCTGTCTTTTGAGGCATAGCCTTCATGTTTTCATATCCGCTCACTAGTCTTTGCCTCGTAATGCCATACATTTCGGCTACATTATCCGTCAAAGCCCCGTAAGGATCAAAACGATTTCAAATGAACCGTCATTTTTGCTAGCTAGCTTGACTTTGCAAATCACCAGTGCTATGAATGAGGCTAGATTTAAGAAAATATAGCCAAATAGCACGTCGGTAATGATTTTTTAGAAAGTGTTTCAAACATAGAGTGATTTTGAGTATTTCAAAGAAATGTGGAAAGATCACTGAAGCTATTGTCAGCATGCGCCTGCCTGTGCGCTGAATTGCGCATAGGACTCATGAGAAATTGAATGGGGAAAGGCCAGACGGCTCTCACCCAATCATGTTCTCTTATGATGAGCCCCGTGTAACCTTATATGTCCACATGAGTGATAAATAGGTAAAAGGTAAATAATAAACATATTCAGAACAATATATGATCCTGAAAGTTAAAGTGTTAATGATGATGGGAGTATAGCCTAATACGGTGTCCTGACACAAGTAAGCTGTATCATAAGCAAGAATTTACAGTAATTTAGGGGTGCTGCGAATGCAAAAAATGTTGATGGGGTGCCTTGAGCTCAAAAAGTTTGAGAACCACTGGACTAAAGCAAAAATAGATATTTCAGATTTTAGTTGCATTTTTGTCATGAAGTGTCCCCGAACATGTACAGTAGGTTGCATAAGGAAAGAGAGAGGGGTGGGGGGATCCTATCCAGGCTCCTGTAATTTAGGGTATCTACTTCTACTGTATGTACTGTAATCAGAAAGAATCATCGTGGGTTTTCAAACTTTGGCGGCATAGCCTAATATTGACAAACTAGAAAAGCACTGAGAGAGCGCAGACCTCCGCCAAGGCAATGTGGACAAAGACACAACATAAATTCCAGATTGTGTTCTGGATCACTGATCGTACCAAAATTGTCGGAATATGTAGGATGCCACCGCCTCCAAAGAAAAAAAAGTGCGCTGCTAGATGTTGTGGAGGTAGTAAAAATATTGTAAAAGGTAGGAAAAAAGGTAGTAAATGGTAGTAAATTCAGTACCAGGATTCCTGTATATACCCTG
>JAODXP020002042.1:0-25930 GCA_027497455.2 Sardinella longiceps | reverse complement strand
CTTCAGTCAATTTCAGCAAGAGCTCTATTTCTCAAGCTACTCAAGCTACTCAAGCCAATACTGAAGACACAAGACATTTTAGTCCAACCATATAGGTTTCCTTGAACAGAGAATAAGCACTAACAACTATCCCACGGGGGGGCAGAACTGTATTTTTAACATCTTAACATACTCCAAATGTCATCACAACTACTATGAAACATCAACATACAACTTACAACACAGAACTGTAGTGTGTATCTCTATAAATGGCTGAAAAGGTGGTTAAAACTGTGTGTTTATGCAAGCAGCCAAATATTGTTTGTTTACAAAACGGTTTTGTAAACACTGCGTAAAAACACAATTTCAACCACTTTGTAAGACATTTGTAGTCATAAACACTACAATGGTGTGTTGTAATGTGTCTGATGGGGTGTGTGGTGTTGTAATGTGTCTGGGGTGAAATTTGGAGCATGTTTAGCAGCTGAAAACACAGTTTAAAAATCTGCCCCCATGGGTTATCTGTCAGGGCTTAATAAGGATGCAACCTATTCAGCATTTTTGTCAAATTCTTACTGGAGGAAAAGAGTTATGATTAAAGATTCCATGATTAATCGTGGAAAAATGTTGTGACTTATCAGATTTTTTTTCAATCGTTTGACAGTAATGCTTTTATAAGTATACAGGCCGTAAAACATGCTTGCTTACAGTACATGGGCTCAAAGGTGCCTATTGCCCTCAACGACACCTTCTAGGCAGCACTGCCTGCAAGGCATTACCTTAACCCTTATCCCAACTCAAGAGTTAGGGGAATAATACCTTGAAGGCACTGCTGCCTGGAAGGCACTGTTGAGGACAAAATAGACCAAAGACCTACAGTATAGGCAAAATGGATCGGCTACCTAAACTGCCAGGAGGCAACAGGTCAGCACATCACTTTGACTTTGAGATTGCTGCTGCCGAAACAGAGGGAGAGATGACCCCTCAGTAACATATGTCTCTAAGACTATGAGTACTATTTCACATTTGTTTGCATTGAATCATACAAACAATTGAAATCTGCATACAGCAGTTACAACACTGTACATTTCATTGTTTTCTTTTGCAGCTCCTAAATCAACTAATTTTAATAGACTTTATTCATATTGTATATCTATAATATCTATCTATTTATAAATAAAACCCAACTGTTTATTTTGTAAATTATATTGTCGAAGTATTCATGAAGACTGCTTATGTTACGTTATTCTAACCTTTGCAGAGGAGAAGCAAATTGCTTTCTGCGTAGATTTTTTGGACTGCAAAATTGTCTAGGGTCCTTGAGTCAAAAATATCCAAGCATCTCCCTGGTGTTGCATAATCTTAAAATCTTTTCAGAACAATTGCTGCAATATCAGCACTATCTTGGGATGTTCTGCCTTTGGAAGTAGGGATTTGTATTCATTTGAAATCTGCACTTGCTGTCAAAACAAATTAGCTTGTGGTTACTGTCAATGCTACACACTGGGTAAGCCTTTTTGTCCTTGGGCGGCCATAAAGACTGCCGTCTTATTTACAAGCTTCTCTAAAAACATTAGGTCACTTCTGTGCTGTGTCATCAGACTGCAGGCCATTTGCTGACCTAACTTCATAACTACTGAAGGAAGAAGTGGCGAATTGTGCGTGTAGCAAACAAGAAAAAAAAAAAAGTACAAGCTCAAAATGCTCAAGACAAGAATCATTATAAATATTGTTATGTAAGAGTCTACAGTAAAAGACATACTTCTTATTATATGGATTATCAAAATACCTTTGATGCTGTTATGTAGCAAATTTCTGTAACATTTTATTTGTTTAGCATACTATGTTTTGGTATCAGCATGTTATGTGCATATGAAGAAGAGACAAATATGTGTCAGCCATTTAGGATATCAAGTAATTTAGTTGATTTGTTTAGTATCTTTGCAAACAGAGCACACTACAGCAGTTTGAGTTGTTGTAGGGAGAGATGTTGTGATCGCAAAGAAAGCATGATCATTAAATTGATAATATGGCACTACAATAAGTGTCTGGACGCTAAGGTACAGTATATTAATTTCCACTGCTCTTAGCAATTGTGTATGTTGACTCACAGTAGGCCGTTAGGGTGCCTCTCCATATGTTATATATGATATTATTCTGAGGGCCTATGAGTCTGGCCTTGAGCTCCAATCATCTTTTAGCCTGGCGAATGCCAAACTAAAATCACAAGTGATATTTAGTCTGGGGACCTACCTATTGCATTTCTCGTAGCGGAAGCATCGTTTACAATTGTCCATAGCCGTTTATTGGGCGCTACGAATGTCTATCATAGCGTCTGTACATACCTCGGAGCCAATACCAGAGCCACCACGTGACGTAAAATGCGATTGAGGGCCGTACAAATCCCTTTTTGTTCTGCGATTGGATACCGAAAGCAGGCGAGAAAAACGGCCATGGTCTCCATGCTCTTCTGCAGAGTGAAATGAAATAAGCGTGCAAAGGAGCATGGGAATTCCCAGGCTAATCATCTTTAGGATCTGCAATCTTCCTGAGGTGTTCACCACCAGCCCTCTGCAAAATGGATGTTGTGTATAGGGAAACCAGTAGGTGTCTCTATTTTCTGTCCAGGAACTCATTTCCACATAAGACACTCACCAGCTCAAGTTAAAGGCTTTGGCTGTCTCCAACCTTGTGTAAGTTGTATTTGATGATGACACAATACAATCCAGGTCTATTGGCAAGACACAAAAGCATAGGGCCTACAGCTTTCATTGTCATATGTCGCTTTATTTATTCTACCTCCCCATATTAATTTTGTGGAACATAACCTTTTGAAGAACAAACCAGCCATTTCAGGGAGCTGGTGAGAATATTTCAGAACAGGAACAGGACAGGACAAAAACAGTGAATTATTACCTCTGCCAAGGAGGTTATGTTTTCGCCGGTGTGTGTGTCTGTGTCTGTCCGTCTGTCTGTCTGTGTACAATATAACTCAAAAAGTATTGCACAGATTTGGATGAAATTTTCAGACAATGCGTGTATTGGGACAAGTAAGAACTGATTCAATTTTGGTGGCAATCGGTGATCCAGAACACCATCTGGAATTTATATTGTGTCCACTGGCTTGGCAGACGTCTGCACTCTCTGAGTGCTTTTCTAGTTATTATTATTTTTACAGGCTGATGTAGGCCTAGTTGACTTACAATCCTAAAGAGTGCGACACAAAAGTCTTTGCAATGACCAGTGGGAACAACGGGAGTTAAAACAAGCTCATCTCATGCTTTTATTATTTCAAACTAAGACCGCAACTTTGACAAACTTGGACAATGTCACTTACAGCTCAGTAACATATTGCTACACTGTGAAAGCTAAGGAAGCTGAATTTATGAAGCGAAACTAACACAACTGAATAGGAAAAATGCACACTGTGTGGTAGATAGATATAATCAACTACAGAAGCAGCATATCAGTAGGTCATCATCAAAACATTCTGGTGGAACAGGCTGGGAGCTATGTGATTGCATAATATATTTTTTCAAAGAAGGCGGCATAATATTTTGTTACAAGGAAAAAAGGGGTAGAGGTAGGCTACGGTATGTGTTTTTCAAGATGACAATGTAGCTCACCTACAGTTACCTTATTTTCAACAATTGTGTATTATGCAGGCCTATTTTTTGTCACCTTGGATAAAATAATTAATACTGTACAATAAACACAAACACTCACACGACACCTTCCAGGCAGCCTAAAAGTCACTACCTTTAGCCTTTTCCTAACCTTTACCCCCTCAACCCTCATCCTAAACTGAGGGGAGTAGTAACTTGAAGGCAGCACTACCTGGAAGGCACCAAAAAATACCAAAGACCAACACAAACACTCAACCAAACAAACAAAACAAAAGTCTGCTCATCAACTGACAAAGTATCAGTGAATGGCAATCAATTCTTGAAAAAAAAAATCCATATACAGTATTATATCCAATATCACAAATATTTTAATATGGGAAGAATATTGGCATTGACACTACTGGTTGATGTGGCAATTGTGACACTGATAGCTGTAGTGTGATCCATGCAAATAAAGCACTGGATAGGTTACTGTTGTGCCACAGTTCGTATTAAATATGATCCCTAAAAAGAAAAAGTAGCTTTTTATCTGTCTTGCTGTGTGACAATGCTGGGCCTCATAATTGTTAATGATTGCCTCATCACTGGATAGAATTTGTGAAGCATCAGTGCCAAAAGGATGCCGAGGGCAAAACACCCAGTGTTTTAGTTTTTTTCCAATAGACCTAACCCTGGTGTACTGCTTATCAAGTCGATAAAGTTGATACAAACCAAATTATATAGTTGCATAATCACTGGGTATCACAATGTGCACGATGCATCTTTTTCTCCATCACACACATATCCAATCGAACTACGCCCTCCCCCCGACTGATACCCAATTACGTTATGTGTGACGTTGCAGCATGCGGAGGAGGGGACCGGGGAGGGACCACTCGGACCAAGAGGGATTCAAACGCGTTTTGATTTTAACGCAGAAACATTGCGTTCAGTCAATGGGACCAACGCGCGCTGCATTAGCTGGACTCATTGTCTGCTTCTGAAAGGAAGCGGTTGAAAATATTTAAATTGATCAGGAAACAGATCGGATAGCTCAAAAAGGAGTGCCCATTTGACAGACATTTCGCCTAGCTAACCAGTGTAAATAGTAGGACACGGCTAAAGACCCCATTGTAGTGGGGAAAATGGTCCAAAATCACGCCTTGATAATATGAGGTAGAACCGCGGTTTTGTTGATGCATCAAAGGACATCCTCGGTTGTAGTAGATCAGTGAATACCGGACTTCTTTTTCCTTTCTCGACTTACAGAGTATTGCTGAAAATCTCAACGGGTAACAGTCTTTTGATTCCTAAGAGTTCTTGTTCAGAGCGCGATGAATTTCCAGTCGAGTGTCCCTGTGTCCGTGTCGGTCTCCGGTATCTCCCAGCAGTCGCAGCCGTCCATGCCCACCCCAGGCACCGTCCCAGCGCCAGTTCCAGTACCGGTGCCCCAGTCCGTTCCAGCCCAGTTCGGATCCGGATCGTCTGCAAGCTCAGGGGCGGGTCAGTTTGGCTCGGGAACCGTATCAGGCCCAGCTGCCCAATCCGGCCCGCCTGGCTCCCAGTTCGTCCTGTCCAACTCCGCTGCCATAAGGGCAGAGATCCATAGGTTTGAGTCCGTCCACCCGAACATTTATGCTATCTACGACTTGATCGAGCGCATAGATGACCTGGCCCTTCAGAACCAGATCCGAGAGCACGTTATATCCATTGAAGGTAAGTATGGAAAATTTCCTGGCATCAGTTGCCGCATTTAATTGGTGTCAGTCGGTAGTAATTGTAGGCTTAAAAAACAATAGTATCAGTGTAGCATGGCAGGCCATAACATTTCAAGAAACGTAACGTTAGTCTCAAACCATATCCAGATAACAGAAAAGCAGGCTACAAGGAGTGGCGATAGTGTAGCCTAGCCCAATGTATATTGTTACCACATTTGATTAACTTTATTTCCTTAAGCCTGCTTTGTTTCCAAATTGTAGCCCATATTGTTTTCGTAATACGCAGGATTTTGTTGCAATAATATCTTTGCCTTTATCTGATATGAATGTTATAAGATTGCTCTATAGCCTACTGTCACGATGTAGAAACCTATAAGCAAGATATGAATGAAATCTTCCATGGGGAAGTTCATGGCTCAACACGTAGTGGGGAATGGTATCAGCTTTCACTTCAGCAGGCTATCACTGGCGTCCAAACAGAAACACAGCTGCCACATAGACTGTATCTGCTGGCATCATTATGGAAGCTGAATGCTGAGATCCTGTTGTAATGGCAAGCAGTACTCTCTTCATCCTCCACAATTTGAGCAAATTGCATGGCTGATATTGTGGAGGTGTAGAATATTGGAGAGAATGTTTAACTAGAGTGCCTAAGCTGAGAAAAAAGCCCACATTCAAAGGGTATAGTTGTTTGACACATGAAACGATCAGCTGAAATAGGTATGATCTCATATTATGGAGAGTGATGCTTGTGCACTGTTATAGTATGTTGTTAGTGAAGATCAGCCTACTGTATATGAATGTTTTGGATTCATTCGAGAGTCCTGACCCCTATCCAATGTTATAGGCTCAGTGGATAACTGAATTCCTACCCAACTGAATTCCTACTCATGATAAAACAAAAAATGAAACCACAATACCCTCCTCAGTTGGCCAAAAACAAATGGAAATGCTTTTTTTTCTTTTTAAAACATCTATTTGTAGCCTAATTGTCCTAATCACACAATGAAAATATTGAGGAAAAATACAACCTTGAAGCAAATTTGTTCTGATGAAGAACATGGCATTTCAAAGAAATACATATTTTTGCACCACTCACTTGGCAGTTACTTGTACCCTTGCATTTTTTCTACATTGTTAAGCTTCCCTTAAGTTTGCCATTACTTTGTTCATGCTACGACGTTGGAGAAGTTAAGAAGTTGATTTGAGACTCTATTTTGATTTCACTGTCAATATTCCTAAATCCTCTCTGGTGCATATTCCTCTGTAGTTCAACCCATTGGTTTACTGTACCACCAAGATCAGGTGACTGAGACAACCACAGTGGAGGCTTTTTTTGTGATCAGTAAGCTTTGTTTTTCTTTAGAGGAACTCATCAGTTTCAGTTTAACGACCCAACACAGACAGACAAATCTTGATTAAAAATGGTCATGTATTTTGTGAAGGTCATGAACTGACTCGTTATCCAGGCTAAGTCTGTAATGATATCGGTCGACTGCAAATTCTTATTGTTATTCGTTATTGTTAGCAAATTGGCCATTTTATTTACATTTTTTTGGCCATGATATTTAAATTTGATTCCATTGTGTTTCCTCCAGATACATTTCTTGTATCTTCTTTTATGTAGAGATTTTAATTTTCTACCACTTTATAGTGATCTTTACCAGGTGTGCCAGTAATTGTGGAGGCTTCTGTAATTAGCTTGAACTTAATTGCAACACTTTTTATAAAATGTTGCAGTTCAAAGTTTAATTGAAGTCCTTGCATCATAATGCAGTCATTAAACCAAGAGCGGTGGTGATTATCAACATGCATTATTATTCACCAGTGATCATTGGTTTCTATGGCAGTAAAGTGTCATGTCATACCTAGATGGCACTACAATTTTTCAGTAAACCCAAACACAATCTGAGGATATATTCGTGTTGCCATTCCCAGGCTTCTTTTGCTGTTGAACACAAAGGTACAAAATGATACAGTGTATGTTGAGAGTTGAAATAATCTTGCTGATTTAATTTTTTGTTAGAAAATCTGGTCTGATGAGTGTTAAGCCATTTTTAGGCAAGAGTATTGCCAATAACCGGACATTGAAATTGGAATCAGAATCTGAATCAGTTTTATGACAACACAAAGAATTTGACTTCGGCAGGTGTTGGCTCTGTAACGTAAGAATAGACATAGACAATAGTGTAGAAAAAGCAAGATGCATGTAGGAATAGTAAGTAGTCAGTCAGAATCCAAGCATTGCATAGCATCTATAACAAGATACACATACACAGATGATCAATACACCCACCACAGCACTGACATATCAAGGTTTCCAAAGTGCTGGACATCTCAATAGGTACAGGCAGAAGTGGGTGGATGCCGAAGTGGGGTTGATCCACCTATCCACAGTCAGCAAAGTTCACAAAAGTGATGGCAGTAGGGGGAAAAAAGCTGTTCTTGGTGTCTGGATGTTTTGTTGTGCAGAGATCTGTAGCACCTGCCAGTGGGATAAGAGGGCAGGCAGAGGGTCGCCAATGGTCCATTCTGCTGACTGAATTGTGCGTTGTTGTCTGCGCTAAAGACCTGGGGGCGAATTCAGCAGTCGTAACGCTTCGTAACGTAACGTAACGTAACGTAACAGTTCCCATTCATCCCTATGGGTGACGTACAGTATGTAACGTTTTGTAACGTTATATCATCTTGAAAACGCCATTGTTGTGTGACTACTCCAAACCAGACTGCGCTGCATGAGCAGCAGAGCATGGTTTTAATGACCGCAGAAGACCGTAGAAGATTATCAAAAGCTTTTGTGGATGGCCATGTTTCCACAGTTATCATAATAAGTAGGCTACAACCTCTGCTGTGACTTTTTAAGGATGGCGTTGATGTTGGACTCCTACTTCACATCCCGGGAGGTGATAGATCCCAGAAACATGAATAACAGGCTTTGAGGAAATTAGAGGTTTCCAATCTCCTTTTCAAAACTCCGATGCTATTTAACCTTGCTATGGTTCTCTTTGGGGGGAATGACACCTCAAATATTCATTGCGTTGGAGTTTAATGTGGTTGTATTTTTTGGACAACAATGATCAGAGTGAATTCGGTTCTCCTTCAGGGTTTAGTTGTATGTAATTCCACCCCAAACATACTGTAAATGTCAGTGGAACTGTATTTGCATGAATCATGATGTCTCAGCAGTTGAGTTTAAACAGAAGGTTTGTAGATCTTAGGTGCGATTACTTAGCAAGACACATATACCTTTTCATGCCAATGAATATCATTGGACATGGGTTTTTATTTTTTACAAGTGTGACAACATAGGCATGAATCTTTTGGTTCAATTTGACCTTCTGAGGTGGTTTGGTGGTTTGTAATGCATATTTCTGTCTCCAGACTTTCCTGTGCCACTTTTGATCAGTGAAAATATATAGGCCTATATCTTTTTCTTGACCTACATTGTACAGATAAATGTTGATAGAGATTCAGTTTACTAAAGTCTCATCCATAAAACTCATCCATAACGCATATTGATTTTGGCAACTGGTTTGGTTTGCAACTTCAGCACTGATGTTTGCTATTTGTTATATTACAATGGAAGTGTTTAACATTTTTCAAGGGTGTTACTAATGACAACCAATACAAAAATGTGTGAATTTCTCTGTTTATGAACACAAATTAATTTACCTCTTCTACACATATAGTTGGGAAATATTAGGTGTGCCCTGAGAGGATTAGGCGTGAGGTTTCAGGTGCTGATATTCTTTATCACTTGGTACCATGAGTATGAATGAAACTGGGTAGTGTAACAAGTCTACATTTTTAAGAAATATTTTCTACTTGTTGTGAAAAGTCACACAATAGTGTGTGCCCTAGAAATAATAATGTCACAACAAATTATGGAGTGCTGAAGTAGTGGGCTGTTGTTAATTTGTAAGGACTGTTTGAAGCTGCAAATAGTCATTGTTCTTATCAGTTGATTGCTTCCTGTTCCTACTGAATAGGCAAATGGCTCTGCTGTGTTCTATTCCTGTTGAAGGCCAGAAGCAGCGTTTTCCTGTTTAAGAATGGTCAATGAAACATTTGGCTTGAGTTATTGGGTAGACCAGGAAAAAAAGTTATTGGCAACTTGTTGCTTTGATTTAAACACATAATTTGTGTTTTACCTCAGGCAGTGGTTTAAGTCTTTAGTCACTTTAGTCAACTACATGGTCTTCACCAGCTATTTTGAAATGTCTTGTGCCGTCAAAGGTGCATAGGAAATTCTTTCTTGGTAGCAAAGATTTGAAGCTTTTTGTCTTTCTCCATATTTATAGAGAAAATCATTGTCTCAAAATGCTAAATGGTAAGAATTGCCTACTAAATCCACAGTACAGTCCTTTTAATGGGGCATGGCATTCTATAATAACGATAACAGATAATTGTTGTATTTATTTACAAAAGGACACCAATACTCTTTTATGCAAATTATGAACCACATCCTTTCCCTATTCCTTTTGTATGTTTATATTGCAATTTACAGATTCCCAGGTATTTCGTCATCATAGCCTTGCCTTTTTATTATATGTAATATTTGTGCGCAGTATAGGAATTATTATACATTCGTTTTTTGACATTTCCTGGACATGCAAATAACCTACTTGGGTTTTGGTTGTAGATTACATCTCACAAAACATGGAGTAGGCCTAAGTGGGATATGTATAGAGTGGCTATTCCTGGGCTAGTCTATGGAACAGTTCTGCAGAATGTAGCAGTAGTTCTGGAAGTCTTCTGTCCAGCCTCACCTCCACAGCTGAGCTGCAAATTCTGCATCAGTAGTATGTTATTGCTGTGTGCTTGTTGCTAGGGAAACCACTGGAGGATAGCTTTGCTGAAGACTACTGTGAAGGGGAAAACACATCCAAAAAAAGAACCTTAGCAAATGCATGTCCACACCTTGGATTCTCTGCTTCAGTTTTTAAATCTGTTGTTGCAAGAGTAATGTCAGTTTTTTTTCCCAATATTGCGCTTTATTTTACAAGCTATTAAAGACAGGGCTTGCCTTTCTTTTCCTTGTTTGAAATTGGGACATGATTTCCCCAAGGAACAGGTACAGGCTCTGCTCAAATGTAATTTGGGTTCATTCTTAACACTGTCACACTCACCTTTTGAATCAAGGCTAGTCAGATAACAAAATTTCTCTATACTCCCTTTGGGTTATTTCAACACAAATTGGTCTCTCTCTCTCTCTCTCTCTCTCTCTCTCTCTCTCTCTCTCTCTCTCTCTCTCTCTCTCTCTCTCGAAGCAGGGTGATGAAGCAGGTCTCTCTCTCTCTCTATCTCTCTCTCTCTCTCTCTCTCTCTCTCTCTCTCTGTCTAATTTTCATCACCCTGCTGCACGAGAGGCAGTGGAGCTGTCCAACATGAGATGAATTCAGCAAAAATTACCTCCAAATCCATGAATGTCCTCTCTTCTGTGGTTTCTTTGGTAGCACAATGTGGTCTTCATGCAGTGACTAATGCCCTTCTATAGCGCAAGGCTATAGTATTCTCCTCTCTCATGCAGTCAGAAATGATAAATGAGATGTGCTGTGTGTCTCTGTTAGGCCTGTTGATCATATTATACTGTACATTATTACGGTTGAATGTGTATGATTCAGAGTTGGGAAGACATTGCAAAGACGTTTGTATCCACAAAGGGCCCTTCTTTTCTGTCAGTCTGCTTTGATTTTGACTCATACTGTAGGCCATCTTCAATCCTGCAACAAGTAGAGGGACAGCAGCAAAAAGGCTTTTAGGGAAACTGTGGCACTGGAGAACTAGATCTCTGAAGGGCACATATAATCTAATGTAATAACGGGTTTATTTTTAGCCAATTTGTTCCAACGGTAGAATGTGTTCTATTTTACACAGCTGTCAGTCATGGGGATATCTGAGCCCATTCTAAAAGTTTCAGGGATGTCTCTCAGGGTTTTGTAGTTGTTGTCTTTTCAGATAGCATTTTCATCATCCGGTTAAAAATGATGACTAAAAGAAAACAAGATCTGGAGTAGGCCTATGAGTCTTAACAATGACTGAAAAATATGCATCATCTGATCACCCATCTATTTCATTATGGGTGTATTTAGCTGTGGATCCATTAAGCCTCATAATGTCTAGACAGTCATAATGTTTATCTTTTCACTTCTTGGTAAAATAGCCCATTGGCATCAAATGAGATGAGGATAGTTAACTATTATGAGATATATGAAATCAAACAAAATTATATAGTTCAAAGACTACTCTATCCTTATAAGTACTCCTGTCAGTAGTAGTAGTAGATAACTTTATCAAGTCAGTAGTGAATTTATACCATACAGTGGTTAATTTTTACCATATAAACCATAAATTAGTTGAACTCAAAAGCAAATTATGATTTCATTGAGATTGACATCCTATTTTCAGTTTTAATTCCCTGCATCTACTCCAAACCTTCTCGACTGATTTATTTTCTCCTGTATTATGTACAGAGAATAGGATGTGCTCTCAAGTGGGTGTAGACTTGTACAGAGCTGTACCCTCTCAACCAATGTTTTCCTCACTGCTCTTTTTGGAGCCTTGAGAAGTGTATCTGAAAGGCCTGATAGAAGATGTATTGTCAGTGGTTGTGAGACAGTTTTCTGTCTGGCAATTCATTTGTAGTGTGTTGTACCACTCCAGAAAAGATCATTTGGTAGTAATTTGTGGTGTGTGGTCTTGCGTTGGGGTTATCTCAGTTATCACACTTATGTCATTGTGGTCAATTGCCCTGGCAAGTAAAGAATTTAGAATTTTTGCAGGTAGTTGTCCTGCCTGTTATGCTCACCTGTGCTTTTCCTAATGGATTAGGTAAAAAAAAAAAAAAACAATGATTGGAACCCTGTGGTGAGAAGTCATTTCTGGTACTGATGAATTCGTTTTTGGTGGCTAATCTCGTGTACTGCTCGTCAAAACAATGGCGTTTATACTTTCCCCTCAAAGCCTCTTTGTCTGTTTTTAACACTTGTGATTTAACTCGATGGGGAATCTGCCAGTGCTTTCTTTGTGACGTATGCTAATGACTAGCTCTCTCTTTTCTTTTGGACTTCAGCCTTGACCTCTGCACGTTCAGGGGGGCTCAAGTCGCATGGCAGAGAGGACGTCAAGAGTTCAAGTTCTTTGGGTCAGCTGGTGCTTTTTACTGGGCTATTCTTTCCGTGCTACAGTGGCAGGGCCATGGCGAATCTGACACTGTGTTCTAGTGCTAACGGAGGAACAGAAGTTGCAGCAGAATGTGTCCCATTGTTCTGGCCGGACAAAGGCGCACTCTCCGGCTTGATTGATGGGTCCTTTTGTGGGGGCAGGGACCCTCTTGCTCTTATAAGTGCATTCTAAAATTTCCCCGACTGTTGCCATATCTAAGTACATGAAGTGGATTGCCAACCCTCTTCTCCTCAGTCTTCTGTATCTGGTTAATGTTTGTTGTCTGGTACGATATTATATAGTGTAATGTTATTAAGTCATTATGTTGGGTATTTATCCATATGTTGGGTATTTCATATTTCTTTGTCCGGTGGGGTTTGTTGTTGTAAGATGTGAAAGACTTCCCTTTCAGGCTTCCAGCAAGGAAGTTGAGACCACTGAGGTAGCAGGTGTGAGTGTGGTTCAGAGCTAGCCTTCACAATCTGCCAAAGAGATGAAAGGAAGATGAACTGAGTCAGAGCTTTATGGCCTCACCCCTCAGGAAACATGAATCTCTCACCCACCAAGATCAAAATAGATGCTCACCCATGACTCTCTGAAATGTCTAAACATCTGAATCCCATTGTCCCCCCCTCAAACCCTGAACCCTCAAAGACTTACTGTATGTATGCTGTAGTGTATACTTTAGATGCAAAACCCTCTAAGTTCATTTTCAGAAATAAGCAAAAATGAAGTTCTTTAAATAACAAACAGTAATGAATTTTAGTATCAAGTAACATTTTATTGTCATGTAAAAACAAATCAAGCCAAAACAAAACAACTGGATTTGGACTCATAATGACTTTAATCAAATTTACCCAAACATATTGTTAATTTGTTTCAGGATAAAATAAAATATTCATGTACCTATACATTTATCACAAATGGACTTGAAGGTTTTTTGCATTGAAACTTATATACTCTTGATTCTGTGAGGAAAATTTAAACAGGCATGCCTGGACTTCATGACTGGCTGTTTCAACCCAGTCAATCTTTTAAGAGTCCAGGGCTAGGGTTAGGCAGTATTCAAAGATTCTGCCATTATCTAATTCTCAGAGGCTGTGATGACCCAGAGGCCTGGGCTCCGGTCCCCTACCAGGTGAGAAAGGCAGGACCACAATAGCCGCGCTGCCGCTTCTCTCCTGCCACTGAGGCTTGGTGGAGGCACCAGATGGTTCGCTCGCGCAAGACAGGGGGCTTTAGGAAGCCAGCAGAGAGCAACAGATGAGTGAACGCATATGCCTCCGAGCTAGCGCCCGCTTGCCAGAATTCCCTCTTGTCCTCGCCTCAGGGATAGTCATGTTTTTTTTTTTTTTTCCCGTTTCTTGGGAGGTCAGGAATGGAATGGAAGATGTACAGCGTGCCCTGCAAGGACATGACCCGAGGTTCTTCTGGAGGGGACTCTTCTCACGGGTGTTTGGCGGTTGAGGCACTGAAGTGTTGTTTTGTTTCTGCTCCCCGCGGGCTCTGCATCTCCCCTGTGGGCTTGGACATCCTGGCAAAAGTGAGACTAGCATATGTGAGGGCAGAGTGCGATGTAGTACGACACCATGTGCTTCGCTGGTTAGTGCTGCATAGGCAAGAGAGTCTACAGTACACATCACTTCCTACTCCTGAGAACTTCCCACAGTCTCTCGTCACCACATTCCCAACGCTGTTACAAAACCATACGAAGCTCATGGCAACAAGACTCAAGATTGTCTTTATTACATATCATTACAGGGAGTATGAGAGGGAAATTTTCTGTTTCTCAAATCCTCAAATGAACAAATGGTAAATAGATAGTATGTTAAGAGAGAGTGTATATGTGTGCCCAAAGCTG
Source organism: Sardinella longiceps (assembly GCA_027497455.2). Classification (NCBI taxonomy): domain Eukaryota; kingdom Metazoa; phylum Chordata; class Actinopteri; order Clupeiformes; family Clupeidae; genus Sardinella; species Sardinella longiceps. Next base: position 11,603 of record JAODXP020002042.1, on the reverse strand, counting down.
AAACGTGTGCTGATTTGTTATCTTTCTTCTTTTTTTTCTTTTTTAATTTTTCACATTTTTGTAGCGCTCCACTTGTGATTGAGAATGATATCCCTCACCAGAGATAATTACATTAGTTTGCCTCTCATATGAAAGAGGTTGTCAGCATTACATGAATGAGTAGTTTGGTAGCTCAGAAAAGACCAAGGTAGCTTATACTCTTTTTGGGTAATTATGCACATTGTTGACATCTACTTCACACAATAACCAGTAATGTTTTTAAGTAGGCTATCGTAATTTTGATAACAGTGTAGTCTTCAGGATAGCCAACATGAACAGTTTGCGATATCTCTGAAAAGCCGTCTTGTTTGTGTTTTGGCACCTGGTGCTGTGAGGATGTAGTGAGCCCGGGAGCTGACGTCATAATGAATAACATTGGGCAAGACGTAATCAAGACACCTTTGAACGAAACATCAGTGAAACAAAGAACACTCAATGACACAAAGAACGCTCACCAGTCGACTCTTCATTCACAAACCTTTCTGAAACATCTGCACCAGTATATGCATCTCTCTCTCTCTCTCTCTCTCTCTCTCTCTCTCTCTCTCTCTCTCTCTCTCTCTCTCTCTCTCTCTCTGTCCTGATGGTTAAACGCCATGCTGTGTGCTCTAACTGGTGTGAACTGTATCAGTGAATAGCAGAAATGAGCTCTGCAGAAGATTGCTTTGTGCTCGATGACGCACAACCTCAATGCCTACTTCCAGCTGAGTTCCTTACATTTGTTGTTTCTTTTTTGTTTTTGTTTTTATTTTTTTTTGGCCGGTTTGTTTCTGAGATGGTGGAAATCAGATTCTTAGAAGAGCTGACATTCATTTTTAGGGGCAGAGTGGTCGAATAGCAACACAGTAATTTCAAAAGCAAAGTGTTGCAGTTGGTCTGATTTGTTTGTCAGCCGAGCCCTATACTAAAAACAAACATGTTCTTGTTGTTCCAGCTAAGCTCGGTGGATGAGCATAAATTGTGTTCCACCCACATGCAACTCTGCACAGCACAGCACTGCATGCAATGTCAAATATCAACCACCAGTTAAAGCCTCGCCATCGTTCTTACTTCTACTGTCAGTTTTGTACAGCAGTTTAGCAGTGCTGTAGGAGGAGGAATCACATAACCATGCCAGTTCTGAGGGGTATTCAAAGAAGGCGGTGATGTAGTGATGTAATAAACGTGGGTTAAGCTAAAGAAAGTGCTTAACCTGCTAATAGCCTGCATGTTTGCAAGAAAATGAGGAGTACAGGCTCTTTCATTAGAAGGTTTACCACTAGCTCTGAATTGATTAACACTACTTGGGGTTAGGGTTGCCACTAGACACCCTCTTGGACCACCGGCTTGTGCACAGACTGTGGTCATGTAGGATTTGAAATGAATTCAGCTCAGCATTCGTATATATACGGATACAGGATTTCGTGATTTTCAGACCTAAAAATATGATAGGTCAGTAGGGTGAAGTATAGTAATTTGGGACACTTTTTAGCTATTTTGCTGATTCTTGCTATGGGCTGTATATTTTCCTGCTTTTTTTGCCCTTGGCCAATCACATCCCTGATACTGGTACAAACACTGTAGCTATTTTGACATTTTGACTGAGAGTGTTTAGTCCTGCCTCTTCATGTTTGCCAGCCATATTCCCTTGGCCTTGAGTTCCTGTTGGTTCACACCGTCTCTCAGTTGGCCTCCATGTAAATATATCAAAGTGTTGTTCACATTGGATTTTAGGGCTGTAACGATACACCCAACTCGACACCCAACGATTCGGTTCGTATCACGATTTTTGACCTACGGTTCGATGCACCTACGATTTTTTCAATATATCTTTTAGATAATCATTTATGGCTAGAATAGGTAACAAGAGGCTACCAATATTTTTTTTTAAGTTTAAAAATAATAACGATATTGTTTTGAAGCTTAGAAGCACCATTGCATCACATCATGTGGTTGTTTTCTGGACTGAAGGGTTACAGAACTTTGAAAAGGTGTATCACGATACTGCCCTATTGTATCACGATACAGTATCGTGACTCTGCGTATCACGATTTCTCGATTCGATACAATATCGTTACAGCCCTATTGGATTTTAATGAAGAGTTGCCTAGGCTGAAGCCGTACAACGTTTCTTTCTTTAGAAGCCTACTGTGAGCTTCATGAAACTTCCATCGCTCTCTTCCAAAAGGATGCGGCTTTCGCTCCGATGTCATGCAATTTTATCTTAGTCGTCAGTGAACAAGCAGATCAATGGGTCTGCAAATCTCTGCTCCTGTGGGTTCCAGATAAAATTGTCAACTGCATCTATGTCACAACTTAAAAGGCCTGCAGAAGTGGATACAGCTATTGTACACTCATGGCATTGTGTGGTCTACTAGTGGTCTACTCATGGCATTGTGTGGTCCAGTAGTTATTTCTGTGTGCAGAATCCAAAAGGTAATGACACAATTTGATGTTTTGTGTTTGTTTAACCTGTAGGTCAATATAACATATGCATCTAAATATTTTTTTTTTATTCCTCCTGCAAGCCTGAAAGAAAACCTCCATCTATAAGATATCCGATGTAAACATTGCATTGCATTGATTTGATGTGAGCTGCTTTGTTTACAAGATGTAGTGAATAGGCCATATAGAGTTATCCATGAGAGAAGATGCATTTCCTACTAATGCATTTGAGATTAAGACCTTAAGTCTGTTCCCATGATTAGTTTCCCAATATAGATCCCCCATGTTGTTTACTTGGGAGTCAAAGGAGCTGTTTTTTCACCAAGGGCCTCTCTAGAGGGAGGGGAGAGAGGGAGTGTGTGTGTGTGTGTGTTTGTGTGTGTGTGTGTGTGTGTGTGTGTGTGTGTGTGTGTGTGTTTATGTATGTGTGTGCGTGCGTGTGTGTGTGTGTGTGAGAGAGAGAGAGAGAGAGAGAGAGGGGGAGAGTAATCTGAGCCTATTAGTGTTTACTCTCTGATTTCCTGTGTAGCCTGACTGCAGACCTGAGGACCCAAAACTTGTCCTACTGCCTCGGTTGGCTCTTGGCCGGCATCACGACTCTTTGTGTGTGTGTGTGTGTGTGTGTGTGTGTATTTGTTTGTGTCTGTGGTACGGGCAAGATTACACTGGAATCCTTTGCACACAGCTTTCAGTCTAACCATGTGCAATAAATCAGTAGTGCCAGTCTCCTATATCTACAAATAGGCGGAAAAGATACAAAACAATGATTTATAAGATGCTTAACAAGGGCCAAGTGAGTGTTTTTACAGTAGCTGCTCTCTAGCCTAAGTAAAGTGACAACAGAAAGATTTTGTCAGTCAGTCAGTGGACTCCCGGTGTGGAGTCTGTAATTCTGGTCATTGTAGGCTATCTAATTCCATTGTGTATACTGTATGTCTGTGATTAGCTCCTCTGAAGCTGCTGTAACTGTGATGCTGCATACTATGCATGTAGAACATGTGTACATAATGTACAAAGACCACTAATGAGAGAGTGGATATGGGTGCAGATGTGGGTTTTATCATCCGTCGGTCTCTGTGCTTTTCATCACATGCTGCATGCATATGATCATACTCTTTATGCACACACAAGTATCAGTTGGGAATTGCCCAGTAAAATATAGCCTACTACTTTTTTTAATATCTGGGAGACCTCTAGTTTTTATGTAGTATCAAAAGTGTCAAGTAAAACATTGAGCCCAACTGAATGGGTGTGTGAAGGGTTCCCTCAAGAGAGTGAAAGCTGTAAAGGGCCTCTATGGCTTTAAATGGAGGTCTCCATTTATCACTAAAAGAAAATGCAGAATTATGCACTGCATAAGCAAGCCTGCTGGGGGGGAAAGGATATTCATTTTTCAAAGCTGGAGTGGGAGTTGGATGGGGGAGGGCACTCAGCTCTCACTTAGACAACCAGAGAGGAGTTAGCTGCAACTGGAGGGCAATGCCAGGAAAGAACAAGGCAGCTCTTGGGTTTGGTTCCCAAAGTTCTTTTATTAATATGAATGAGGTGCTAAAAAGCCTGCTGGTGAAGAAATTGGTTTCTATGGAAATGGTGGTGCAGGAGGGTCATCAAAACTGTACTATTGCTTGAAACTTGAACTTGAAACTTTCTCCTTTTTTGCCTCTTTATTGAAGCCAAGGCCTCCTTGATATCTCCCATCGATAATTCTGTGTAATACAAATATCGGGTCGTTCATTTCTATTTTGGTGTAAGTTAACTGGGTTTATTTCGGCCAGTCAGTGTTAGCACAACCATGACACAACCATGAGCAACCATAACAAAAGGCCTGAGACATCCAGTAGACCAGTAGAGTGCTTTGTGGAACTAATAGCCAACCATAATATTTGTGTGAAATTCTATTTATGACCTTGAAGGCTCTTTAGAAAATGTCATTGCTGGTTACTTCAGCTTGTCAACAAATCCACATGTACCACTGCCCTGCATGAAACACCCAAGTGGTTAGTGGTATTTATGGTTGGTAAAATACATAATATTAAGCATTCCTAAACCACACTTGTATCACCTTAATACAACTGGATATATTGGTTATACAACAGTAAACATTAGCACAAGGCTAAACCCCCCAAAACAGAGAAAAATTTAATCGATTTGTCCAGGTATTCATGCAGCCTAGTCACAGCAACCCCAACACTATAATGGAAGGTTGGAAAGCCACTTAAACACCACTTTATTCATTAGAAATTTTCTGTTGAGTAAAATGGCTTTATTTGGTTGTACATGCTTCACGTTGATGAAAGTCCAAGAGAAAATGTGTCTGGATGGTGAACACTGCTGCTGATGATTTGGAGTAAGTGTAGGGCATGTCTCCTTCTGATAGTAGTGTTATTGTGCTTGGCTACTAGCAGTTGTAAGACACATTTACTCTGTCCTTTCAATACAATTTGGAACACAACTTGGAATGTTCACTTCAAAGAAATGAATAGTTTGAATGGTGTGTGTGTGTGTGTGTGTGTGTGTGTGTGGATCCTACTCTTAAAGAGTAAATGAATCTGGTCATTCCCAGTCCTGTAGCGCATTAGGACTGCCTCGCGTTCTTGAAGGTCTTAATGGTTACAGTAATGGTAATAGGACTTAATGATAGTGGACAGTCTTCTGACCTTTTCCCCACCTCACCTACAGCAGTCATTACCCTAACATTACCCTTCTGTTTGCAATAAAGCAAAGATAGAAACACAGGTAAAGCATCTTTTTTGAACAAGTCGCAATTGTAAACAATCAGTGCCCACACTCCTATTTTTCTCTCTAACTTTCCTCAGTCTGTTGCACATTAACATATGAAAGGAAATTATTAGTAATTTGCTGGAAACGGCTGCATGCTTCCACTGACTGTGTGCATACAGCTGGAGTTGGGTTATTTTGTTCAAACCGCAACTATTCCTCCTTGAGACTCAGTTGAGCTGGCTTGGAAGGACACGCTGTGCCATTGGTTGATGCTTCGAAAATGAATCCTGTGAGAGGGAGAGCGAGAGAGAGAAAGAGAGAGTGTGTGTCATCACGAAGCATTGCCTCAGCTTTTATTTTGAAACGGATATCTAAATACTGCTGAGTCTGACATCTTTTTTTTCTGACATCTTTTGGCCCTCCCATATCAAAAACTGTCAGAGGTGCTCTCTTAGACCTCTTCTCCTAATGGGATTTTACAGATGGGGGATAGTCATAAGAATGACTGGACGTGGGTCCAAGTTCTCTCCCTCTCTCCATCTCTCTCTCTCTCTCTGTCTTTTTTAAGTGTATCAACCTCTCTCTCCCCTTCTCTCTCTCTCTCTCTCTCTCTCTCTCTCTCTCTCTCTCTCTCTCTCTCTCTCTCTCTCTCTCTCTCTCTCTCTCTCTCTCTCTCTCTCTCTCTGTCTTTTTTTTAAGTGCGTCAACACCTCATGTCTAAAATGCAGTGGTCAGCAGACTTTTGTTCAGGGGCTCTCAGAAGGACAGACACGCGCTGCGCGCTTGTGATCTCCATCCACGGCGGGATGTGCTGCCCACCCACCCCCAGAGCGAGTGCTGGAAGCTGAGACTGAGCAGAGCGTGTTATCTGCTGCTGGTGCAGCATCGTGAGCTTACGTAACACAACACAACATGATGATTCCAGTGGTAATAGCCTAGAGGAGGATATTGAGACCAAGTGATTTCCAAACTTTTTATGTTTGGTAAGCAAGTAGAGAAGTGGAGAGACTATGGTTATGAGATACTACCATCTTTTTTATGGTGGTATTGCATTTTATGCACAGCCCATAATAACAAGAAAGAACCTATTTATGCAGTACGCTTTGTATCTGGGGCTAGAAAGGATTTATAGCACATGGTTAACACAGGAGTGGGCCTGTACTGTATGGCGTTATTAGGTGGTTTGGTGTCAATGTGCTGTTTTTGGGCAGTGGCTCTCTACCGAGTTGCTTTTGTGATCATCTCTGTGTGGTGTCAAGAGTGTCCTCCCCGTACCCTGCTGGAGGCCCTCTCCTGTGTGTTTGTGTGTGTGTGTGTGTGTGTGTGTGTGGATGGGGTGAGTAGCAGAGTGGGAAGTGTGTGTGTGTGTGTGTGTGTGTGTGTGTGTGTGTGTGTGTGTGTGTGTGTGTGTGTGTGTGTGTGTGTGTGTGTGTGTGTGTGTGTGGCGATGTGTAGGTGTCTGAAGGTGGGCGGAAAAGAGAGAGAAGAGCTGGGACCGTTACCGGCTGTGTTATCTCTTCAGAGTCCCCCCCGGGAGGAGGAGTAGGAGGGAGAGGAGAGATGAGAAAAGAAACACAGATACACAGAGACAGAGAGATAGAAAAGAAATCGAAGGGGACACTGTGTCCATTTGAGAGAGAGAGTGTAGAGTTTTGCATATACTGTAGCATGTACGTCACATTTTCACAAACGGTCATGTTTGACTGGCAAGCTACTGACATGGCTGAGGTGGCTGTCAGTGTGACGCAGCTGTGTATGCGAGGGCTGTGCGTTCAGTGTTGATCAACGATGGTGGTGTCCGTTTCCCAAAAGCATAGTTGCTAACCAAGTTAGTAACCATGTTGGTTGCGATACTTTTTCCCCATTGACGACTAAGTAAGTTGCTTTATTGGTTAGCAACTATGCTTTTGGGAAATGGACGTGTGGTCTGAAAGCCAAGATGAGGCATGATGATGCCCATCAGCAGTGTAGTGTAGAGGCCTCTGTAGACTCACTGTTAAAGGAGAGTACCGGTGTGAATTCAAACATAGCCCAGTTGAAAGAGCTTGCTAAACGCGCTAGTTAGCGAGTGGAACAAAATAATTTGGTACAGCACAGACCGAACGCGAACGCAGAAGCGAACAGGCACTTTACACTGAATCAATGGGACCTGACTGTTGGAAACCGAAAGTAAGATCTGAGGTTACATTGACTCAATGTAAAGTGTTTCGCGTTCGCGTTAGGTCTGTGCTGTTCGAAAATCTTTCATTTCATGCGAAATATATTTCTGTTAGAAGGCTCGTGCAGCAGGGCTATGCTTAAACTTACTCCGGTATATTGCTTTAAGAAGCATCAATTTTCAACATCAAAATGTCAAAGTCTCAGACAGTCAAATTGGCCAAACCTGGTAATTGGGAGTCAATCTTCATAGATGACTGGTTAGCTCCTCTCACCCCTGCTACTGTACATGGGAGTGATGAAAAGATAGCATGTTTGAAGGTGATATGAGTCCTATGCTTTTTGCATCAGTCTGCTTTCTTTCTGAAGTAAATCCCTGCTGAAAAAGCAGGTGCACACAGCACAGCTGTTTGATGTACAGTCAGTGACTTTTGGTGGTGAATTTGGTTTACGCACAGCTGCCTGCATGATCAATACTTGCCGAGCTCTTTCACCTTTGTTATCCCATGACAGCACAAGATCTTTTTTTTTCTGCACAAACTCTCATTTATTTTCAGCATAAGATCTTTTTTTTTTTAATAGACATATTTTGGGCTTTTTTTTTTTTTTGCTTTTAATCAGATAGGACAGTGTAGAGATGACCGGAAATAAGTGGGAGAGAGAGACGGGGCGGGATTAGGGGTCGACCGATATGCTTTTTTTAGGGCCGATACCGATATCGATATCTAGAGGCTTAGGAAAGCCGATAACCGATATTAGGCCGATATTGTGGGCCGATATGTGTTTGGCTTTTATATTAAGAAAATTACATTGGGGAGATATTGATTTGTTTGCAAATCTTCCAGGAGAAACAATAGACAGTATGTATTTTTAAACAGAATGTCTTTTTATTACAAAAGTTTAACAGAAAAATATTGTCTTTACTTTAACTTGCAAAGTAACAAAACAAAAAACAACAACAACAAAAAAAAATGTCTTCGGTCTAATGACCCCTGAACAGAAAACTGTTGTCTGGCTTTAAATTGTTCAGTAACAAAAAAAAAAATCCACTGTGTCCATAGCCCAGGGACTACAAAAGGACTCCTTTTGATGCTTGTTAACAAAAAATAAATAAGTAATAATGTCTTCGGTCCAATGACAACATGAACAATATGCAGTCAGTAGACCTAGCCAAGGGTGAGTTGACCTGTTTAAGGGTTGAAAGTACGGCAGAAATGAATCTTCTTGTATGTTCTTTGAGCGTGTTTCTGGTTGTGTATTAAACACCCCTTGTGTCTGTGTGTGCTTGTGGCTCTATCTCTGTGGGCATGTCTGTAGTTAATAATCCCAGTTTAGGAGGACCAAGTTATAGTGAAGGAAGCAGAGGGTTTCTGCATTTTCTCCCAAAAGCTGGCTTCTTTTTTTTTCATAAATGGCCCCAACCACACTGAAAACTCGTTCACTGGGGACTGATGAAGGAGGAGGGCCCAGGTATTTTCTAGCCATCTCAGCGAGTGCAGGCAATCTGCTTGAGTTTTGCTTCCACCAATCTAGTGGATTTCCACTGCGATGATTTATAACTGGCTCTCGCAAGTAGTGATGAAGCTCGTCCTCAAGTCCAGTGATGGTTGATGTTGCTTGTGGTTGTGTGTGTTTTCCAAACAGAGTGTCGTACATATGATCAACAAGCCCTCCTTGTGGTGCCTGATCCACCCTTGATCTTTTTGCACAACTTGATGATGTTGAATCTCCTTGTCCTTCCTGTACTTCTTCTGTTAGCTCACTGATTTCCACCTCTGCAGTCAAACTCTCTCTCAGATGTTGTGTGTTTTCAATCAGCCATTTCTTGGCCTTTTCAAGTGTGTCCTGTAAGGTGAAAGCATGATGCTTATATCGAGGGTCCAGTAAACAGGCAAGAACCACATATGGAATATCTTCCACTTTGGCATATCTCCGAGTAAGGCTCTCCAGCATTTCTTGCCGCATGGTCTGAATTCCAAGTGTGGACGGCCCCTCATCTTTGAGCAGCATCTTCAGGACCTGAACACTGGGGATCACACATGATATTGAGCTCTCATAATGACTCATTTGAAGAGTCACTTCCTCTATTGGTGTGAGTGTTTCAACAAGATTTGAAACAATCCGCCACTGGTCAGCACTGAGAGATGTAAAGCCCCCATGCTCAGAGGCATAAATGTTAAGTGCTCTCTTTTGCTCTAGAGCTCTGGCCAACATATGAAGCGTCGAATTCCAGCGCGTTGGTGTGGACTGAATCATCCCATGACAAGGAAGGTCCAGGTCTTTTTGTATTTCATTGAGACATCTCCTTGCCTCCGTGGAATGTGAAAAGTGCTTTACGCAGGTCTTCACCATCGCAATGACATTTTTGACAGACCTCTGACATTCAATGCCATCATTTACGACGCGCTGCAAAGTGTGTGCACAGCAACTGAAATCTGCCATTTCAGCTAAACGCATGCCTTTGACCATATTAGATCCACCATCCCTCAGAACAAGACTAACACGTTTGTGATCCACACCCCATTCGTCTATCATGCCCAAGAACAACTCACTGATATATGCTCCTGTGTGAGGTCCATCCATGGCCTTTGTGTTCAGGACAACTTGCTTTCTGTTCCATTCTGCATCGATGAAATGACAGGTGAGACTCATCAGTGATGCAGTTGCACCTGTCCAGCAGTCTGTAGTGAAGGCCAAGTATTTTCCAGCAGAGTCAGGAGTAAGCAGAGACTTTACCTTTTCCTTCATCTGACTACAAATGGAGGGTATAGTTTCGGTACGATAAAATTTCTCGCTCTTTAGGTGGTAACGTTGCTCAGCCACATTCATCACCCGCCTAAATCCAATGTCGCTGACCATGGTATAAGGCTGGTTGTCTGTGGCAATCATTTCAGCGATTGCCCTGTCCAAAATCTTTGACCTTTTGTCTGTATCTTTCCACTTTAGCTGTTGATCGTACATTTGCATAAGGGTGGGCTGGGTGCCAGTTTTAAGAGTGGACATCGTTCTTTGTTTGGCCTGCGCTGTTTGATAGAGACTGGCATGATGTGATTTTAGATGGGACCACATGTTTGATGTGTTTTTTGTTTTTGTTGTTTGAGAGCCAAGCTTCACTGTATTTTCACATTCTTTGCATAGGGCAACTCCTGTTGCTTGTTCAGTAAAGTGGTCCCATACAACACTCCTCTGTCCACTTGTTTTTGGCACAGAAACCTGTCATTTAAAAAAAAAAAAAAAAAAAAAAGTTACTATTACCATCAGCTTGTATAATTATTTTAACTTGTGATCATCAGTTGACAAGAATAGCCTGTTTATTATGCATGTTTTAGAATTCACCATTTTAAATTAATTAGCCATGTTAACAGGAGCAGCCAGTAAGCCTACGATACTGGCAACTACTACGCCTACTACGTGCTACGTCATTCTTGGTTCCCTCGGAGGCTCGACTCAGAATGCGGCGGTCAGCTGCTCACTGTTGTGTGTGTGTGTGAGGCAGCGAGACTTGAGCTCACTTGTGCCAGAGCCTACTAAACGAAATGGCAATAAATGTTCCATGTACGGAAATCTCTCAACATGGCCAAACAAATTTAGTTTAAGTTCATCTACAGGCTATCGTAGTACGTAGGACAACATGACAAACAGGAGTTCGGGTAGAGGCTAACTACGTTATTACGCTCATGAGTGGAAGCTTGCCTCTCTGTGTCTGGAACTGTTAGGCAGCAGCAACAGGGTCTAATGCTACGATCAACCAATGATACCAACATCTGTGTTACAGCCTGTCATCTCACGTTAACTGACTGTAGTCTAGGGCATAACATTTAGGCGGTCATAACGGTAATGTAAACAACTTGTGCCGTAGCCTACTCAATAAATCGCCTGGTCATGTAAAAGAAAGTTAGCTAACGTTCAGTCATATGCTAAGCCTAGCTGTTAAACCAAAACACGGTAACTCTATATTCAATTAATGTTACAATGTTAGATTCGTTTACGTTTATGCATCCTTAATTAAAACCATTTGGTGTTTTTTTGCCTGTATGTAAGAAACCTTACCTGATCCATTTCTTTCTCGGACGGCCTTTCCTCCTCACGCTGATCCATTATGTTTGGGTACTGTAACGTTACCGGACACTTTTGGGCATTGACAAAATCGGCTCATGGTAACAGACGTGTTTTTTAAAAAAATATTATCAAACTAACCACACTTGGCTAAATTTTATCATTTTGTATGGTAACCTTAATGACGAGTGAAAATACAAATCGAG
>JAODXP020002041.1:0-15000 GCA_027497455.2 Sardinella longiceps | reverse complement strand
TTTCCCACAGTGTGCAGAGACCATGCTATATTATGGTGACATGCCAAACCCAAACAGCAGCTGTTGTGGGTACAATCACACAGCCTGGCGGGGCTACTGTACTGTCCATGTTGTCTGAGTAGCATTCCTGCCTTCCTGTGTCACCAGATATGTTTGGTGACAAGTTGTCCATGTACACTATCAGTGGTATAAAAAGATGTAGGGCTACTTTGGGCCTTTCAGTGGTTTGAAACATTTAGCTCAGTGCCACTGGAAGCTACAACTAGTAAGCGGTCTTCTCTGCTAGCCAAATTCTGCTCCATAGCATGCCATTCAAGAGATGCTACCCAATTGAATTGTTGGTAACACTTTATTTGAAGGTACCATCATAAGACTGACATGACACTGTCATTAACTATGTCATAACGTTCTGTCACAAACTTTATAAACCTGTCATGACTTCTGACATACCCAAACCCTAACCCTAACCATGACAAATACCGGGTTACACTTAATGACATAAGTCATGACAGGTGACAGATTCATGACAACATCATGTCATAGTTAATGACGGTACCTTCAAATAAAGTTTAACCGAATTGGTAAAGAAAAAGGGTATTTTAATAGGGTCTTAAAGTTACACAGTGTTGCTGAATAGTAACCTATAGATCACTTATTGCCAATATACTCTTTATTGGGATTTTCTTCACCTTAAAGGAAAATACTGGAGTTTATTCAAGCATAGCCCTGTTGAAAGAGTTTGCTAAATGTGCTAGTTAGCGAGTGGAACAAAACAATTTGGTACAGCACAGACCGAACGCCAACGCAGAAGCGAACAGGCACTTTAGACTGAATCAATGAGACCTGATTCTTGGAAATCGAAAGTAAGATCTGAGGTTACATTGACTCAATGTAAAGTGTTTTGCGTTCACGTTAGGTCTATGCTGTTCGAAAATCTTTCATTTCATGCGAAATTGCTGTTAGAAGGCTCATGCAGCAGGGATATGCTTGAATTCACTCCGGTATATTCCTTTAAAGGGTCAAGAGGTCAACTTCAGGACAATCCTGTCTGGTCTTACCACATACCAAATGTACAAATACTTACAGTACCTTGAAAACTGGTGAAAGTCAGAATGAGAGGTTAAAGGTCACGTCAGTATCTCCTGACATTGTCATTGTGTTTATAATAAGGTTATCCAGTTAAAGCTGTCTAATCTCACAGGGCCCTGAGGAAATGTACGTGCTGAACACAGAGAGAAAAGAAGCCCTGCCAAAATTGTACGGCAGACCTGCTTAACAAGCAATTTTCTGCCATCTTCTCTAATCCCTCATTTTGTTATTCTCTCTCTCTCTCTCTCTCTCTCTCTCTCTCTCTCTCTCCCTCTTTCATGCTGTAGGGTAAAAGTTACTGTGAATACTACATACTATTTTCCTCTATGTTGAAGACATAATAGAAGTTGTGTGTTTGTGCCTGCATTTTCTCCCATACTTGCATGTGTGTGTTTGTGTGTGTGTGTTTCTTTGTGTGTTTTAGCGTGTGCATTCATATGTCTGTGACTCCACATGTGATTGTGTGTGTGTGTGTGTGTGTGTGTGTGTGTTTGTGTGGTGTGAGTGTGTGTGTGTGTGTGTGTGTGTGTGTGTGTGTGTGTGTGTGTGTGTGTGTGTGTGTGTGTGTGCGTGCGCACGCGCCCATGCTTGTGTGTTTATTCCATTTGTATAGAGCTCTGTGTGCTCTCTGGGGACATGAAAAAAGTTCAGTTTTATTTAATCAGTGCCATGTGCTCTTGCTATCTAACTGCCAACAAATAGATCCCATTCCATATTTGTGATATGAAACCAGGAGTTCTCTCTGATGTGGTTTTGGCCAGAGTGGAGACAATGCGATTGGCGTGTTGGTGCAGACTATGGAATGGCTTTGAGATAAGACAAGGAAGGATGAAAAGAAGAGAGAGAAAAAAGGATAGATGGATGGAAGGATGAGAATGAGAGATAGAATAAAATAGATGGATGGAAGATAAGGATACAGTAGATAGAATAGATAGATGGAGATTAAAACAGAAAAAGACAAACTAGAAGGGGACAATAAAGAGTGAACGAGAATATGAATAATAAAAAAAGGTTTTCCTGGACACACTCCTCCTAACGCCTGAGGCAAACATGGACATTAGTATATGAAATTTAAAGTCTCTCTCTCTCTCTCTCTCTCTCTCTCTCTCTCTCTCTCTCTCTCTCTCTCTCTCTCTCACACACACACACACACACACACACATACCCTCTGTGTGCATGTGTGGGTGTTAGAAAGACCATTTTGAAAGGCAGGAAAATAAATCTTTTATGACAACTTTATTAACAATTTATAGTAGCTATAAGCGGAATTGTAAGGATTACATAAGAGTCTAAAAAATACTCCACCTGTTACATCACAGAGAACGAGGTACCTTCATCAGACACGTACGCAGGTGTGAGGTGACCATGACAACTCAGAATTACACTCTAATGCATACTGGATTATTGATTACACAGCACTTCTGTACTTGCAAATGTAAATGTCTGGTTTTGATTCCCCTGTGTGTGTGTGTGTGTGTGTGTGTGTGTGTGTGTGTGTGTGTGTGTGTGTGTGTGTGTGTGATGGTTTCCTTTAAACAGAGGCTGGATTTGACTCTCTACTCTGCATGCACCCTCCTTGTCCACCAGGCTACCACCAGTCTGTTTATAATTGCTGTGTGTGTGTGTGTGTGTGTGTGTGCGTGTGTGTGTGTGTGTATGCGTGTGTGTGTGTGTGTGTGTGTACGTGTGTGTGTGTGTGCGTGCGTGCGTGTGTGTGTGTATGTGTGTGTGCAAGAGAGAGAGACAGAGAAAGAAAATGCAAGGGGATAGTGTGAATATCCCCCCGAATCTCCTGTAATTTACAAGATTTCTTCATGAAAAAATTAATATATTAATGGGGAAACATCTCAAGTTGACAGATCACTATTAAATGCAGTCTGATCATATTTAGTGCATTTGTCATAGCAAACTGGCAACCATAACTTACCACTCTTACTGCACATGGTCCTGCTATGGGAAGCTGAAAGCTAACGCTACTGTTGTTAGTCCAGATGAGTTGTTTTTCCTAACACTTATTTCCCAAAAGCGCTTGGCAAAACAGCAATGTTCTGGATGAATGTTAATGGAATAGATGTGAGAGATGCATTTAGCCCAGCAATCCAGACGTACTTTACTCTAGCAGAAGCAGCAAATAGACTTGCCAAGACAGTATGTCTAGTAGCAAAACATATGGGAATTTGATTAGTCAGACACTGTTGGTGCTCTATGTGTTTAGGCGGGCTTCGCCGAAAACAATTGGCTTTTGAATTGGTGTTTACATCTTGTTTGTTCCTCTGATTTGTCATAACGCTATTGGCGCTATCGATCTATCTATCAATGCTAGACTATATGTAACGGAGGCCAGCTAGCTCGGCGGTAGTACGTGTAAATCCTCATCACCCAATTCCATGGGTGCTTCTAACAGCTGAGTTAGAAGCTCGGCTTTTGGCTCAGTTGGTTCGAGCGTCCCACTCCCACGCCGGGAGTTTGTAGCTTGCGGGTTGACGGGTTCGAGACCCGTGTGCGGTTACATATACATACTGTACTTACAGTACATATGCATATAACACTTTATGAACCCAGTATTCATACAGCATTATAAATGCATTCATAAAGGGTTATAACACATTCATAAGGTCTTATAACTAATGACATTAGTTTTCATAACTGTTTATACACTCTCAAAGCATTATAATTTTATCTTATAAGTATTTAAAACTTGAATTGTCATAAAGCATTATAATGCTTCAATTTGCCCTTTTATATGTCAATTTGTTCATGCTGCATAATGACAAATTACAAGTGCTCAGTGCATACCCTAAGTTAAGTAAGATGAGCACATAATTACTCATGAAAATGAATAAGGCACCATAACAGACACTAAGTAAAGTGGTATGTTCCCCTAGTATCAAAAGTTCAAAGAAGGTCATAATGCTTTGTGATACATCAAGTTATAAAGGTTTATGTGATGACATTATAATGCCTTATGAATGCATTGACAATCTACACATTCCAGACGGTGCACCAAAGCAATACACAGCAACATGTGATGCACAACTACCATACGTTCAATGCTAACATTTCTCCAATTCAGTGAGTTACAGTAATTTCTTGGTACATTTTCTTTGCAGGAAAGATTTTTCGACCCAATTTATTTAGAAAAAATAGCCAACAGCCCTCCTTAACCAGAAAAAATAGCCTAATAAATTATTGTGAATAAGAATAAATAAATAATAGCAGTTATTACCCCCTAGTTATTACTAGCAGCTATGGTGTGTGTGTGTGTGTGTGTGTGTGTGTGTGTGTGTGTGTGTGTGTGTGTGTGGCCACAACCCTAAACATCAGCCCTTGGCAGCTCATGTGTGTGATATGATGTCAGAGGATTTGGGAGTGTATTGGTGTATTGCCTTAGCGTGTGTGTGTGTGTGTGTTGTGAGTAAATTATCTGGCACTCAGTTGGAATTCTGGTATGCTTATGTCATTGTTTTACCCCTTCACTGACATTATAATGAAAACTACAAGCATGTCAGACCCTTACTCAATTACACACACTGACACGCGCACACACACACACACACACACACACATCCACTGCTCAACCTATAACTCGATCAAATTCAGAAACCCTATGACATGCAACTGTCGAAATGTTCTAAATTGATTATACACAAGCATGCATGCACACACACACACACACACACACACACACATACTGTGTACATGTTCTCGAATTACCCACACATCTCCAGTCATTATTTCTTTTGTGATTCACAGCAGTGGCTCAAGCTACACACCATTATATATGTGCTAGAAGCAATACAGCCTCTCTGTCTCTCTATTTCACAAACACACACACACACACACACACACACACACACACACACACACACACACACACACACACACAGATGGTGAGAGAGAGACTTATACAGTGTCTGTTTTTACCATATGAATTATATAACCAATTTCACACCAACTCTTGAACATTCACATTCTCACAAGCACACATTAGCACACAATGTACACACATAAACACACCCACCCACACACACACCCACGCTGCCTATCGCCTGTCAAACACACACACACACACACACACACACACACACAATCTATTTACTCTCTCTCTCTCATACACACACACTCACACTCTCTCTCTCTCTCTCTCTCACACACACACACACACACACACACACACACACACACACACACACACACACACACACTTATAGCCAATGTCAGTCAAAGTAATAATGACTGACTGCTCTGTTATACTCCTCTGGGATAAGAAAAAGCAGCCAGAGGGAAGTGCACACCCTCAAAGCACACACACACACACACACACACACACACACACACACACACACACACACTGAACAAGTGTGTGAGAGGAAGGACAAAAGGGCAGAGAAGTGAATAAAAAAAAGTTTTTTTTTTTTTTTTAGCTCTAGTTCCTTTTTTCTTTACCTGCCCAACCATGTTCCTGTCTGCAGCAGACCTGCTGTATAATGAGCCGAGAACTGCTGAGCATTCTGAACCGAGAAGATTCTGGAACTTGTGGAACTTTATTGTGTTACTGCTGCAGCAGTTTTATCATTAAAGCTTTATGGAGTTATGAGGGTGGCCATGTTTGTTTCATCACTTGGTTTGGGAGTACAGTGCTGAATTTCACCCCTGCCTGGAAAATGTTTGAATAACAGTAACTAAATAAATAAATGGATCCTTGTGGCGCAGTCTTGATGTATGTCGCCTTCCAAACGGACCTTGTGCTTGACCCTCCATGTAGTGAGAATACCCAATACATTGGGTCCCATTTCTTAAGAATTTTCTTAAATTTGTTCTTAAGGTCTCTTTGAAAAAACTATATTCGTGAATGCAAATCTTCTTAGAAACTGCATAAGTGGGATTTGAGAACAAACAAAAAGAATGGTTGGTGAATTAGACCCAAAGATCTTTAGTAATCTAGTCAGCATTACAGATTTCAAAATCACTGCTCTATCAAATTATCGTTACTATTATAATAGTATTATTAAAAAAAATAGTCTGCGGTGCGGTGGAAACACAAACCGGCGTTTTGAAAGGTCCTAGCTTGCAGTCATGAAGGAACAGTATGTATGGCACTCGATTGACCAGGTGACCCACATTGCGAGTCCATGTGTTTTTGTATGACACTGTCCCAACTTTACTTAACTTCTTTCTATCAGAGACACTGTGAAGGGTTCTACAGGGTTCTACTGTAGCAGAGCAACACGGTCTCGTCTCTCTCACGGAGGGACGGTCTCGTCTCTGGAAGTCGTCAGAACCAGGGCGTGTGTGCATCTGTGTAACCTGTCGGAGCCTTCAAACGCAGAGTACAGTGCAGTGCATGCCAGCGCACATCTGAAGTCCATAACATGACATCACTGTGTGCACACTGGGCCTCCGGAACGGCCCTCTCCCCCTCCTTCCTCAGCCAATCAAACACCAGCGCCGTATAGCGTAGCGTAGGCTAGATGCATGCATAGGCCTCAGCCCTCTGCAGATGGCTGGGGTACGCGCCAAACGTTGACACAACGGCTTGTGAATTTTAACAAAGGACTCAAACTCACTAAAGGGTCAGAGGACTCGTAATAATATTATAGAAAACGAGATGGACAACACATTAGTGAACGCAGACACACACACACACACACACACAGACACGCATGCAGAGATACACAGATACAGATGTATTTGTGTACACAAACACACACACACATGCTGATGCACGGTGTCAGTGTTTTCTCACACACATACACACAATCCCTCACACACACACACACGCCAATGCACGGTGTCAGTGTTTTCTCACACACATAAACACACTCCCTCTCACACATACACACATAATATTGGCGTCTGTAGTGGACCTGGGTTAGTGAACCTTGCCCATATTTTAAAAGCACTTATGTAACCTGGGTGGAGGGGGCGAACAAAATGGATTCCAAATGTAGCACTTCATCCACAGGCATTCCTCCTGCATGGCCACATCAGAGCCTGGAGTCCAGCACACTGCTAATGCTGAGCTCTCCTAAACACAAAACACACACACAGTCACTCACACACACACACACACACACACACACACACACACACACACACACACACACACACACACACACATACTGTACTCATGTAGACACACACACACACACACACACACACACACACACACACACACACACACACACACACACACACACACACACACACATGTACACTCATGTACATGTAGCATAAACACAGGGCATGCACATACAGACACACACACACACACCTACAATTGCATGTGTGCTCTCTCTCTCACTCACACACACACACACACACATACACTGACACACACACACACACACACACAGCTTTGGTGTAATCATACACAGACATGTGTACAACATTCATAGCCAGAGAACAGCTCACCCACTCCGTCACATTATAACATCCAAGAAAGCCAAGCCAAGACTCTAGTCATGCTCATAACCAAAGACTGAACTTCCAAGTACATTACACACATCCCATGACCTCCTTGTACACTTTCCTGTCTCTCAATTGATGTTTGCACATGCATGTATGTGTGTGCATGTGTGTATGTCTGTTTATGTGTGAGTATGTGAATTTGTGTGTGTGTGTGTTTCTTATGTGTGTGTTCGTGTGTGTGTGTGTATGTGCATGTGCATGTGTGTGTGTGTGTGTGTGTGTGTGAGCTGGACTTTGAGAGTGATGAAGAAAGGACTTCTAATTGGGGACATGTTGACTTGGCACAAAGTGTCACATTAAAAAAAGAATTTATGCTGCGCTGATGAGCCCCAGAACACAGGCTGTACTGCACACTTCACACACACACACACACACACACACACACACACACACACACACACACACACGCAGGCACACACACACACACACACACACACACACACACAGTTTCTGATCTCCCTTAGTGGGGACTTTCACAGCATTGCTTCACAATGAGGCCATAAATTTGTCATGAGTTTGCCGATGCTCACGCCCCATCGTCAGCATTGGCGGTCCAGCCGGAGTTTTGGCCATCCATTGACACCAAATTAGCCAGCAGTGGCTCTGCCATGCTCCGGATGCTGACGGCTTTAAAGGATAGCTCCGGAGTAAGTTTAAGCAGGGCCGTGTTTACCAGCTGCCTAGGTAATTTGTACAAAATCAGCTCCTGGGGGCCCCCTCTCTTCCCCCCTTATGTAATGGCTAGCCTACAGTTATATATATTTTAAAAATCTGCCAAAACCACCACAGTAAGCCTGACTCACGCATGTTTAGTAGTTTTCCCAGGGCATGCACCCCTCTCTCTGCGATACATTGGACTATTCCTGGTTAACGCGACAGTCGCGGGAAGTGAAACTTATCTAAACCTAAACCAACAGTGGCGGTGTGAAGACAGTGGAGGTTGCTAAAATGAAGTCTCCTGGAACGTCCGGGTGTTTACTGTATTTCTATAGTGGTTCATGGACGTAATACAAATTATCTAAAATGATTGAATGAAATATACATGATTCATGAATAGACAGTGCACTCATTGGGACAGATTCATTGGGATCATGTCATCATTGGGTGAACATGAGTCTCTCTATAATCATACAGAAAATACAGTAAGTGTGAGCACAAACTGTCGACGGAAAATGGCAAATACGTGTACTATACCATGAGGCGCAACTGACAAAATAAAGACATGATATGTATTCAATTAGGTTTTTGGCAAGTGAGTTTATCCCTTGAGTTTATCAAACTTTCACTCACTTATGAAGTTTTTTCACACATTGTTCTTTGTAGTGCAATGATTAAGCTTGTTTTCGTGGCCAATAGTAGAGTGCCCAATGATTAAAAGGTAAACCTGGTGGTGAATCAGCAACCAGTGTCTTAGATATCAAACCAAAGCAGAAATCTAGATTTTGATGTCATAAAGTTTCTTCAAAAACTTTGTACTTCAACGACACTAATATTGTTAAACCTATGCAGTTTGTTTTTGATTGGAAGGAAAAACCCATACTATTATCATTCGTTATGTTGCGAAAACATTATTCATCGGCCATGGAAATCAATGCGTTATTAATTCCCCACGTGTTTGTTTTTTATTTTAATCCGTCCATTCTTCCAGATCTTGATAACAGCTTCACAGTCATTTTATTTATTTCACTGTGTAAAATGGCACCTCTATCAAAGACAAACAATGTAGGAGGCACAATTATCATCTGAGACTTGTGCACTCGCTGTATGCAGCCCCCTAAACCAAACCCCACCCAACCAAAACAGCAGAGGCAGCAATCACGCCACCCAGCTTAAGCCCTAAATCTCCTCAGCCCTCTGCTATGACCACGGCCCCTGGCTCCACACTTCTAGCCTGACATAGCCCGACCATAATACTGCTGTTTATCAGTATTCATGGTCTGGAGGTTCTTTAACCTGACGCGATTATAGGGCGGGGGGGGGGGTCGCATTCACTTCTGGTTTGAAACGATTGGACAGCTCGTCTAATCAGCTTCGCTTATTGGCCGGTAGTCTCTCTACCGATGTAAACCCGCCCATGAAGACCGTCCCCAGACCATGGATAGATGCAGACGGCAAGTACGGTTAACGCCCCCAAATTGCGAGGGTGGAGTCAGCGTGGGGGATAACAGAGGCCAATTTAACATTATGGTGAATGGACAAGGTAGAGAAAGTTGCTTAACAATAAAAAATCGCTTAGTAGAATCGAACAAAGTCCATATTAGATGTTTTGTCTAATCATGACCTGTTTGCCTGCTTCTGTTTTGACTAAAATAATTTCCCCATCATTTGTTTATTGCAGTTACACTAACATAAATGTCATAAGCTGTCTCTGCTCCTGTCAAAAGTAAAGCAACTTTCAATCACAAGTCTGATTAGCTCAGTTAAGCAAGCTAAAGTTAGCTACATTTACTGTGGTGATCAACGAAGTTGGCTAGTTAGGAAGCTAATGAAGCTAACAAACATCATCTAAATTGTCATCAGTATCGCGTTTGGAGGGGTGTCAACTTCAGAATTCACATCGGACCATCTGACCATCATTACTACCTTCAGGCATTGCCCTCAAAAATGTGTCAGGCTCCTTGTAGATGGTGCTCAGTGTAACTTCTAGCTTAGCATGCCATTGACTTCCCCACTGTGTGAGCCTGCTCTTAGATGGGACTATTTTTCTCTAATTCCCCCACAGCGGAGCTATATTTGTGGGCGTGGTCAGACTTGCCGTCTGTATCTATACGGATGAACATTCGTATTAAGGGCAGACTATGTCAGGCTACCACACTTCCATGGCAACTCATGGACATTCACTCTTGACTCATTAAAGACTGACTGGGTATGAAATCCTTTGAAAATATGTTAAATATGCTAAATTTTAATGCACAATCAAGAAGATCCTTCAAAGACCTCCTTCCATTCCAATGTGGGAAAAAGTCGAGGAAATCCTTATTAAATGGAATTATCCAGAGTGAATCAACACGTAGCCCTGCTGTTTTATAGTGCTAAGCGCTATTGATTGGCACCACAATGACCGAATTTCGTGCAAAGCCCCTAACACTAACGGAATAGGGCATGTCAAAACAATGCCGAACCGGCATACTGGTTCGGGAGCGTGTCTATGTTCCCACAGCTCTATGTTCCCACAACTCTATGTTCCCACAGCCCTATATTCTCACAAGAGTTTTTTTTCTTTCTTTCTTCAAAGTCAGGTACTATAGTCCCACATTTTTACCCCTGCCTGGTAGACCCCCTTTGTAAGTTCAAGCAAGATTCGATCTTTGGTGCCTTCCAGGTAGTGGGGTTTAGGGTAAGGGTTACGGTTCTTTTTTGCTGCCTAGATTCATATTCACAGTGAAAATTATCTTCGTTTTGCATCCACATTCCACAACGATTTTATATTCATCCACCTTAGCGATAATTTTTTAAATCAACCTCAGCAATCATTTTTTGAATAATTTTCAGTTTCAGAATCCTCCATTCTAATGTGAACGGAAGGGCTAACTGGTTGAATATTACCTGTGTTGGTGTGAACATGCCCTTATCGGAACATACTGCTGTGGGAAAATAGGGTCTAATTAAAAAAAAAAAAAATCTTTGTAATGTGAGAGCATGGGGCTGTGGGAACATAGGGCCCAATTTCCCAAATTTCCTAAGAAATGTGGGAACATAGGGCTGTGGGAACATAGGGCCTAATTTCCAAAGATTCTGTGAAAAATAAAGATTCCTAACAAATGTGGGAACATAGGGCTGTGGGAACATAGAGTTGTGGGAACATAGAACTGACCCCACTGGTTCAATGCAGAGTGTACACTCTAAGCCAAGAAATAACTGATCTTATATCTCATATTTTCTTGACCTCATTTACAGGTGATATTGAAACTGTAAAATCTCGAGTTTGAGCGGCAGGGTGATCTGTGTTTCTGTTTCCTGAACTGTTATCAGATTTCATCAGATCATTTTCTGGGTAGCTCTGAAAACCCATAGCATAATTGCTAGGTTGAGTAACTCACCCCCCCCCCCCCTCCCCTCCCCCAACACTTATGCTAACTCTTTGCACTCGGAGGCACTGCATGTGCTTCAATAAATAGAAAAACAAATTCACTGTTACCCCTCTTCCACCGCCATGAACCAGGTGATAGTTCTGGGCTGGTGCTTGTGCCAGTTTGGTGCTGGTGCTACCTGCCAATTAATCAAGAACCAGTTCTCTTTTCCACTGGCTGAGAGCTAAAGCTAGTGCTGTGTCGCTACGTCAGTGCACAAGTCTGTTGTCCTAGTAACATCTCAATAGGCTACTACTAAACTCGTAGGTGAGAAAAGTAATATTAATGGTGAAACATAGCTCCATAGTTGACATTTAGTTTGTCTTTGTCTTCCAAATGTTTTTACTTTAAGTCAGTGAGAAGTTGAACCTGTACAATCTTTTAGTCTTGTTATTTTAACCTAAAATAGGTGTGCTGTGAAGGTGTCTGTCAGCAAACTATCTACGCTCAAAATCTAAGCAAACTTTCAGCACCTGACATAGCTGGTTCTTGTTTCTGCTTGTTCCAGCTTTCAGTTGGTCCTGAGTTGAAGTCTGTTTTCCAGAGCTATAACCAAGTTTGTGTTGACAACCACCAGTTTATGTGTTGAAAACCACCAAAAAAATGGTTTGATTTGGCACTGGCTCCAAACCAGCACGGCAGCACCAGGTCTTTTGGTATTTTTTGCCCTCAACACTGTCTTCCAGGCATCACTGCTTTCAAGGCACTACTCCCCTCAGTTTAGGGTTAGGATGACGGTTTGGGTTAGGGTTAGGAATAGGGTTGAGGTAGTGCCTTTTAGGCTGTGCTGCCTGGAAGGTGCCGTTGAGAGCAAAAAAACACCATTGAGCCTGGAACCACCTGGCGAAAAAGGGGAATGTGCTCAACTCTAGCATAAAAGCTACACTGAGTTACTGTAGCCCAACCTTCACTCTAATGCACACAGGCTGACTCTAGTCTTCTAAGTTCTCCCTTCTTTTACTCTTCCTAGCAGCATACAAAGGTGCTATCCACCACATAAAATACTCTGCTATTCCCTAATTTAGCATTTCTGCACATTTCTGTGTCTACAGCGTTGATGTTCAGGTCACCACTGTCTCAATAATTACCATACTCTTTTTAGGCATGAGGTTCAGGGCCGCCACCCTCAGTATTGCCAGTATTGCCCCGGCAATACTACTTTTCAATCTGGTATGGCCTGGCAATACTGCGTTTTGGTGTAACATCAAGCTTCAAATTTCACATGAAGCACTAAAGTAAAAGGATATGATATGACAAAACAAACGTGATATAATCAGATTAGATTCTGTCTGTAGCCTAAAAGTAGCCTATGTGATACAGTGTATTATTTTTTATAGCAGTATGTCGTGCCATAGAATCTCTCGTGGCAATATTGTAATAATTAACGTCACTTTCACAGCATAGCCGTCTACCAGCATCAGGGGTGCCATTACATGTTTTAAAGTAGAGCTCAAAATAAAAGAACACCTAGTTGCAACATGGCATTATTCACTGCATTGCTAACAAACACTACCATCATCAAACACACAAAAAACTTTATGGTAACACATTTTAGGCTAATCGCTGAGAAAATTTGGCAATACTGATTTAAAACATGTGATGGCACCCCTGATGAGGTTATTAAAATCCACACACAACATTGTTTGTATAGCCGGTGGCGGTCCGCAAGCTACAATCTCCCAGCGTGGAAATGGGACGCTCTAACCAACTGAGCTAAAAGCCAGAGCTTCTAACTCAGCGTGTTAGAAGCCCCCATGTTAGAAACTCAGCGTTTTACACGTACACATTTACACGTACTACCGCCGAGCTAGCTGGCCTCCGTTACACTCACCCTCCAAATCCTCACTCCCATCCTGGTCACGGCACCAATGCACCCGCACACAGGTCTTGAACCCGCCACCCCGCATGCTACAAAGTCCCGCCGTGGGAGTGGGACGCTCTAACCAACTGAGCTAAAAGCCCGAGCTTCTAACTCAGCATGTTAGAGGCGCCCATGGAATTGGGTGATGACGATTTACACGTACTACCGCCGAGCTAGCATACATCATACATTTGCCCATTTTCCAATCAATTACATTGCTAATGATTACACCCCCAGGGCTGATAGTGAAAAAAATGCCAAGCCTTTTTTTAGTTAAATTTTAGTTTTATATCGGAGAACTTTTCTTCTACCACAGTCACGGTGTTCAGGGTTCTATTTCCCGAAAGCAAACTTTGTTGGATGTAATGCAGTTTCCCATTGGCAACTAAGTTGGGGAGCATGCCTATGTTTCCCTGGTTCTATCTTCCCTAGGTCCTGTGTTCCTCAATGAAACATTACAAAAAAGGGTCAAAGCAACAACAGCACTTTTGGGATCTCAGAGAAACAGTCCATCTACATCCCTAACGCAGAGTAATGAAGCATCTTATTAACTTCACTGCATGCACTTTCTGTCTTTCTCTCTTTGGGCCCTATCTTGCAGGCGGCGCACCATGCCTTCGCGACTCGCGCAAGCTGTCATTGCTATTTTGTGCGAGCGCATGGTTCGTTTTTCTGTCAAGTAATTCACGTTGTCTAACTAGCAAGTGACTTTGCGTCCTCGGAGGGGTGTCGAAGGTGTGGCTAGGCGCGAAGCGCAAAAGATGCTATTATGCAGACGCAGAAAGGGATCCGCCAGTGACTGGAAAAAACCTGGTCATTCGTCAGTCACGCATTCCTGAAATGCTATTTTATGGACGCACAACGCAATAGGTAATGCAGTCCTTGTTCCAGCATAACAATGACGGCCACAACAATAATTATTACAATCGGAAAATCATTATGATGCTCAGGAAGATGTGGTTAACCACAGTTTATTAGCCTGTAACAGAAAACGAGTGAGGATATAAGAAGGGGGGACGTTAAATGGAGAATCAAGTTTACTTTCGCTTTCGAATGAATATTCCGAGATATCTATCGGGACTAAATCAGCTTCCTTCGTGTCTTGTGCAGCCTGTAGACATCAATTTAATATTACCATACCCATTACGGCTCTAACTATGACTAGACCCGACGTGTGAGCTTGCTCGGTATTCAATATTTTAATTTCTTTAAATGCCCAAGGAGGAGATCAGCTGGTGTGATAGCAATTCACCAGGCGCTTTGCGCTGTTCGTTCTTAAAGGCAATGAGAGATTGATCTGTCATTGGTTATGCCTGTGTTATACCCATAACACACCCATGATTAATTAAGCATCCTAAGTCCAACCTTTTTGGACTTTGCGCCGGCGCGAAGTTCATTTTCTGCGCTGTGAAAATAGCAAAAAGCCACCGACACGCACCCAAACCATATGCGCCATCCGCCAAACAACAGTTGACTTTGCGTCGTCAAAATAGGGCCCTTTATCTTTTA
>JAODXP020002040.1:0-25400 GCA_027497455.2 Sardinella longiceps | reverse complement strand
AGCTGTTTAGACGGTGGGCCGAGGGCGTTTTTCGTGTTGTTTTGAAAAAAACATCAGAAGAGTAGACAAGTTTTCATCTGTGAACAAATGGTATTAAGCCTAACAAAATTTGTTGGCAGCTCTAGTTTGATCATATTTCGTCAAAAACAGTAGGTTTTAATCGTTATTTTCCTTGGGCATATGCAAGGAAATCTATAGGTATAACCCAATCAAATGTCGGCATTTTGAGTCCTTGGAAAAATCAACCAATCGAGTAAGAGTTCAATAGGACCCGCCTCGGAATGTAAACACCAGCTAAGCAGCAATGTCAGAAAACGCTGCAAAATCCCCTTCAGATGGCTTATTTTAGATCATAGAACTTCAGATAATAGTTGTCAACCCACTTTTTGTATAAATCTTACCTTGTTCCTGTCTGGGCATGCTGCAGAATATTGACTTTATAAATCCAACGGTGAAATTCTTAATAAGAAACATGTCATCTGCTATAGTGTAGCCTAGCTATCAGCAGCAGAGGTTGAAGCAAATCGTAGGCTATCACTTGTAAGTGTAGCGGCTGTACTCTTCTTTGCGTTGTGTGTTAGGCTACATTTCATTAACTCTGTTACATAAGCAAACAGTTGGCTTACAAACAATCGTTGTTACTAAAAATTACAATAAAATTGACGCTGGAACCATTGTCAGAATCTCTTCAACTTCAGGTCTTAGGAGAGGTTCGGTTATCATTAAGGTAGTGCTTGCACATTATAAATAACAATGTTTCTTCACAATCTTTTCGTTGACCACAGAAAATGTGTATAATATCCTAATCCTGATTGAAACAGCAGAACTAGAAAGATTCAGTACATTTATTTGTCACATCATGCGTTGAGGTACAAAGAGCAGTGACATGGAGAAAATATATCTGTCAAAAATAGCTAACTTACATAGATGTCATTATACTAAACTGAATGACAATCACCAAGATAACATTACGGACATTAGTTTAAAGTGTACAGGGCATTGTATCGGTGTGTTGTTCGATATATTAAGTTATACTGAAGTCCAAACACATCAGCAGTTAGCAAAACAGTTAGCAATAGCTCTAGCTGTGCTCTATCGTTATGGACATTATGTTGAATAGACCTAGAATACCGGTAGTTCTGTTCGTTCACGCTAGGTAGGTTAACGGAGACTCTTAATTATAAACGCTACACTGTCAAAATAGTAATTTGTTGGTAACATGCATCATTACACACATTATAGTGCAAATTCCGTGATATCCAGCTTGCTTGCCAACCTCCCCCTCTCGAGTCGTCTTCCTACTTCCTCAAACAGTCTCGCACTCTGTCTTTCTCGAGTCTTCATTGGCGTTTCTCAAGCCACGTGAGGCGAATACGATTTTTTGATTAGTATGCACAGAGCCCATTTAGGGAGAGCCGGATCACTCCCTATTAACGCCATTGAAACCGCCTTCAACCTGCAATTCCAATGGCAATTCCGATAGGGGCACTCGCGAGCAAGTCCAAAAACAATGGGGGCCTATGGAGCTAAATGCTAAAATATTTTTTTCTACACATTTGTATCCAAAATATCACAGATTCGAGTTCATTTTTAGCAACGTGGGCATCGATTTACATATTAAAAATGAAAGGTATGAACACCTACGTCCATCACGTTTCTCATACTGAGAGCAATTTTTACCTCAATCTCACTAGCATTATGCTACTCTATTCAAGTGAATGGGCCATAGACCGCCATTCATTTTGGACTTGCTCGCGCGCGCCCTCTCGTTGCAGTACCACCGGAAGTATTTTGAGAGTGATCGTTCTCCCCCTATTAAAATTTCTCTGGTATGCAGTACGTGTGGCCCTGATAACGCTTGCCTGCTAAAGTTATGAAACATAAAGTTGATTTTCTCAAATATATGATCGAGTTGAGGCTGCCAACAAGCGGAAATGAGCTTAGAAAAAAATATGTATTGCACATATGAAAAATCAACTACTCTTCTCCAGTTTTGTCCAAAAGTGAAAAAGTAAAGCAGATAGAGGCCTTCGGCCCACCGTCTAGTTGGAGATGCTCAAAGTTGATCGGTTCTCGACCAAGGGGGGGCAGTTCCCCAGTTTGGGGGAATTCAGAAGTCATGCCCAATCAGCAGCTGGCCAGAGCAGCGACAGCAACACCGAAGGTTGGGAGGGCGTGCCAGGCTAGGAATTTGGCTAATATGTGTGCTTTTTTGTTTAGCCCGAAACCTCGCTCACTCTAGAAAGGTGCAACATGGTAATAGCTCGTTTTACAATTTTATTGGCTGATTCATGCAAGTTGAAGCTCAGCGTTCATTCGTTCTATTGAAAATTACTTTTGCGGGAGGTCATTTCTGGTCAGGGAACGTCATGGAAAAGTCTGATCTGTAGTGGGAACCCCGCTACTGCTGCTTTTACTGCAGTGTCTACTGGCACTCTGCTACGAGCTGTGCCTAACACCAACACCAGTGGTAGAATCAGCATAACTACCAGCCTCTCGTTGTTTATTTCTTACTTAGGGTCATATTTTCTTCCGCTCCAGCCCAAGGACTACTTCAGTTTTCTGAAGTACTACCTTTTGGGAAAGCATATTTTGTATATCTGGTTATGTGTCATGAGAAGACCTGATTCTTAAACTTCTTTTTCACATCCTCCTTTGAACATAACACGTAACAAAAGCATGACATTACAAAATTTAGTAATGATATAGCTGAAATGAATATGGTAACAAAAAATATATGGCAGCTATTAAAAATCACCACAGCTCACTTAGCTGTTGTTGCAAGCAGGGATCAAAATGAAACTTTTGAAATGTAAATATCACCAGCCGTTCAATACTCCATCAGTATGTTTTCAGATAGGCTATCTCTGAATGTATTGTGTATAGGCATTATAAGGACAATCCCAGTCTTGAATACTGTATTAGTAATATTATTATTTTGATAGTCAAAGGTTATATTATCAAAAAAAAAAAAAAAAAAAACTACATCAGCCACATTCAATTTAGTGCTGGTGTTGAAGCAATATCTATGCAATTCCTCATCCACATAATTTTTGTTTACTTTCCCGTGAAGCACAACTATGAACTATGGAATTGAAAGGGTTCAACTTTGGAACTAAAAAGCATAGAAACAGAAGTCCTTTCGTGTGAGCAGCTTATGGATGAGCAAAAAGTATGATCTGTAAGTCTCATTGTGAAAGTTTTAATATAGCCAAGTAAGATGTATTATTCATTCTACAACATGAATCCTACAATTGAGAGTCAAAATTAGTCACCAAACAAATACCGCCAAATTTAGAAGATGGAAAAAAAATCTATATTCCAATTTATTATTATTCAATTAATCAACAGTGGCTTATAGACATTTACATTTCAAAAGATTTATTTTGACCCCTGACTGCTTGCAACAAAAGCTATGCTATCTGTAATGTACTTTCATGTCATGTTTTTCTGTTATGTTCAGACGATATGAAAAATAAGTTCAGCAATCAGGACTGACAGCTGCCAATGTTTCAGCAACCATCCTTACTCTGTCTATCTCCTTGGAAATAAAATGCTCTTATGTGATTGCTCTTATGTGTGTCGGTGGTTGCTGCCAAATATCTGTTCACACCAAATTTCTCCTTTAAGATTGATGCAAACTTTGACACTGTATGCCCCATACCATGACCAGCATAAACAGCTTCTCCTTCTGGGCAGTCATAATCGCTCCAACATTTTCCATCATGAATCTTTGAGCTCTAGAAGGAAAACAAAAGCATACAGCATTGAATGGAAGCATCCAAGCCTAGACAAGGTCTTTACCTGTTTACCTAGTAACACATAATGGTTAAATTAGAGACGCACACATAGACATGTATGAAACTATGTTAATTAAATATGTCGCAGACAGAGATATTAGAGAATGTACTATAAAAAGTATAATATGCATTGCAGTCTCTTTGAATACACTGTTCACTTACCTCTGCACAATGGCCTAGTGTCTGATTTGGTGCTTCTATGAAACTGGTTGTGATGAAAATGCTGGTGTCTCCCTGCAAAATCCTAAAGATGTCAATGCACTGTTTAATATCATCAATATCTAATTATAAATGTTAATGCAATGATTACATATGGACAACCATATGTATTCTAGTAATTTAACAGTTTATTGTAAAGTATTATACTGTATTATACTGTATGTTTCACTAGAACAAGTTATCTTCATAGACTTACATGCTGTGGGATAACATAGTCCTCTGGTCCCCACGGGCTGAGTCCTGTGTCGCTGGAATTGGTTAATGCAACTCCCTTCACTTTGGTGACTACAGAACTCTGTATGGACTCCTCAGTTGACTGATAACCCTTCTTCATCACAAACACCCATCTATGGGGAAGAAAAAAATGGACAATTGTACAAAAGGCCTAGAACAATATAGTTTACTTCATATCATCAGCAGGGTCCCTCTCAAGATCAGTCAGTTGGAAGAAGCTCCAAATGTGAGAAGGGAGAAAATCCCCAATCATGCATGTGAATTGTATCCATATCCATATCTATTGGCACAATGTGACTTACCCAATTAAGTATCCAATGATAGACAGCTGAACGACCCTGTATAGCAAGCCAATACGGCTTTTTTCTGCAACAACATACTTCACAGTTTCATAATCAGGCCAAAATACAAAGTGAAGAATCTTCTTGAATACTGACATCTCTGATGGTTTGTTCCAAATCAATCACTAAAAGTCACTAAAAAAATTAAAAAGTCAGATATAAAAAAATTTGCACACAATCTTTAGCTTATATCACTATGTCTTTTTTGCTTGGTCCTCGGTGAAGATAACTGCACAGCAAGTAGATTTGTAGAGGCAAGGCAGTAAGTCTATGATGAAGTGTGAAAGTGAAAGTATGGGCTAATGATATGCTACAGGAAACAAAGGCAAAAATGGCCTTATGACCTCCACCCGAGGTAGAACAGATTACAATGTTTTTCATATCTTTGATTAAAGGGGAAGTTTGTTTTTTTAACATGTTTAGCCCCTTTTATGGAGTGTCTAGGATGAAATAGAATCATCAACACCCAAATTTTTACAACTTCTCCTGTCTCTGATATTTGGCTCATTTAGAAAGTTGGTGAGCAGCACAAGTTTTGTTTTGAGGACATTATCGGACATGCACAAAGGAAGCCATTCTGAAGTAGCCTGACACGTCAGACTATATCATAAGAATGTATAGTCTGAAGACCACTGATAGACTGTACCTCAATGGAGGGGCGGGTGATTGCGTTGTCTTTCAAACTGCCTCTCCACGTAATAGGCTAGTGTTCCGGCCAGTGGTACCAGCTGGTATATCAAACTTTTCCCGTAGCCCGTCGGTAACACGGCAAAGACATCTTTTTCAGAACGAAAAACTTCAGTGCACTTTCTTGTTTGACTTTCAAAGAAAATGACAAGTGCAATTCGTCCAAAACTAAAGCCAAAGACGATTCTGCTCTGGTTTGAGCAGGGCTGTCGTCATCGTACAAAGCCCGCCTTACGATTTCCTGTACACATACCGCGCTGTGATTGGTTATCCGCCGCCAGAGGAAGAATACAACGGGTTTCTATCAGTGGCCTCTAGATGTATCCTCCGTGCAAATTCAAATTTGCTACCGCTAGGGGTACGTCTAGAGTTCTAGGCTAATTCTGAAGCAGAAAAAGGGGGATTCTAAATGAGCCAAATATCAGAGACAGGAGCAATCATCAAAATTTTGGTGTTGATGATTCTATTTCATCCCAGACACTCCAGAAAAGGGGCTAAACATGTTAAAAACCAAACTTCCCCTTTAAATATATATAGCCTATTATGTTTTTTAGATCCTCCTCACCAAAACCAGAAATTGTGAAAATTCCAGATTCTATACTTGGGGCATTTCTACTTTATTAACAAGGCCGGGTTCCCTGATTATAGCGCTCATTCTCAGCGCACTAAGAACACTTGAAAGAAATCTTACCAAAGTTGTTTACTTCATTCAAAAGACAAGACAATACATTCAATAATCCATAGTAAACAATGTCAACATGTTCAGCATAATTACCACACAGGACAAAACAAATAAATAGTAAATAGAGACATAACATACATTAAAGGACATAAAACAAACTAACAAACAAACAAACAGACAGAAAAAACAAAAACAGAGGACAGACCACACTGGCAAAAGTGTAGTCCAAGACACTAACACACACAACAAGGGACAGATAACCACCTAAATATATTGAAAAAAGGACAGAGAAATAAATAATGAAAACTATCTTTGCAAATACTGCTGGAACATGGACCATGTGTCCTCATAGGACTTAGCTTTATTTTTCAATGATGCTGTAAGTCTTTCTAAGTTTGAGTAGTCTGCTAATAAGTGTAACCATTTGTGTTCCGGTCTTTCCAATTTATCAAGATTGTCTTCTTAGCCATAATTAAAGCAATTGATATAAATTTCCTGAGATGTTTGTTCACTTTTAGCTTGGAAACGTCATTCAATATTGCAATAATAGGACAAAGCGGCATATCAAAATTAAGAATATCTGATAAGCAGTTTGTAACATCCAACCAAAACTTTTGAATATGTATACAGCTCCAAAAGGCATGGAAATAGTCATCTATGTGATCTACACAGTAAGCACATTTATTGCTATTAATTAGGCCCATACAAAAAGCTTATGGGTTGTTACATGGGCTCTGTGTAGCACCTTATATTGGATGAGCTGAGCTTTAGTGCAACTAGACATGACAAACGTATTAATACATATTTCCCCCAATTAAAATCCATAGGTAAATTGTCTATATCTCTAGACCATTTATTTATAGGGATTGACATATGTCCATCTTCTGATATTAAAAATGTATAGATCTGAGATAGCATTTTTTTTAGATTTTAATAGCATAAGTTTGTCGTGCAGAGGGTGGCTTAGTTCATTAAAGCTGCTAGCATTGACATAGTCTCTTAAAACGTCCTTCAATTGAATATATTCGAAATAACATTGTTTAGGTACATTGTATGTTTCTTGAATCTTTTTAAAAGACATAAAGAAACCATTGCAAAATAAATGTCCCAAGTTGATAACCCCCTTTTGCTTCCAGGATGGCAGCACAAAGGGTTTATTATCCACCTGGAACATTGGATTGTTCCACAGAGGTGTATGAGCGGACACTAAAGTACTGATTTTAAGTATTTCACTAACCTTCCGCCATGCTGTTAAAGTTGTATTTATTGTAACATGCTTATAGCAAGACAGCTTTTTAACAGACTTATCCATGAATGGAAGGCTTTTTATGCTAAGCTCTTGTCCTAATGTGTTTTCAATGTCTAACCATGGGAGATTATAATTTTTTAACCAATAATGTACATGTAGTATTTGATGTGAGAGAAAGTAATAATGCAAATTTGGGGCCCCAATCCTCCAAGCCTGTTTGATTTCTGAAGAGTTGCTAAGCTAATTTTTGGTTTCTTACTCCTCCAGTAGAATTTAGAGATAGCGCTGTTCAAAGAGGAGAACCAGGCCTGAGGTGGAGTTACTGGGGTCATAGAAAATAAATAGTTCAGTCTTGGTAGGACATTCATTTTAATTGTAGAAACCCGACCAATCAAAGATAGTGGCAGATTATTCCATCTCTCCAGATTATCTTTAATTTCTTGTAACAGGGGAGAATGGTTCAATTTAAACAGTTCGCTCAGATTAGAAGAGATTTTTATTCCTAAATACACAATAGTGTTCGATATTCGTTTAAAGGGGGTGTTCTCTAATTCTGCATTCCAGTTTGTGTTTGTTACAGGCAGACTTTCTGATTTTGACCAATTAATGGTATAACCAGATACCTTGCTATATTCATTAATAAGCTTATGAACTGATAGCAGAGATGCTGAGGGGTTCGTAATATACAGTAAAATGTCATCAGCATACAAACTGATTTTATGATGGTATGATTCAGTTTGTATACCTGAAATGCCATCACACTGTCTGATGGAAGCTGCTAATGGTTCAATAAAAAGCGCAAATAATAATGGCGATAGTGGGCACCCTTGTCGCGTGCCCCTATGTAACTGAAATTGATTTGAGATTGTTTTATTAGTAATAACTGATGCTATCGGGGGTTATAGAGAGTTTTAATCCAATTCATGAAATATAAAGGAAACCCAAACTTATTAAGAATGGCAAAGAGGAAGGACCATTCTACCTTATCGAAGGCTTTTTCAGCATCGAGAGTGGCTATTAGTAATGGAGAGGTGTTCTGAATAGTATTCAGCCTATAGCCACTAATCAGATTAAATAATCTTCGTGTGTTGTCTGAGGAACACCTTCCTTTAATAAAGCCTTTTCTAAGTGTGTTCCCCAAACTATCTCTATAGAGTGCAGAGTTTTTCAGAGTTTCACTTATGATTTTGTTTGCTGCAATCACTAGGCCTACATGTACTGTACAGTATTCCAATCCATTTAAACCAGGCTGGCCATAGGGCTTACAGGGCAATGCATGATTGGCCGACAGTCATTTTTGGGGCACACTGTCATAATTTAGTCATCACTAGGCCTTTTTTTTGGGTTCTAGTCCAGCCCTGAATTAAACCCATTGTAACCATAAAATCCATATTATCATGATTGAGCTGAGTCAATATATCTTGTATAAACATTGTGTAATGTAATCAGAATTTCAGCATGAGTTTGTGTGAGCTAAAAAGGCCACTGTGGTCGGGACAGGAGGGGAAGTGCCTGCCTGCTCACATGTTTGTGTTTTAATTAGTGCTGTCAGTTTAACGCGTTAATAACGGCGTTAACGCAAACCCATTTTAACGCCGTCAATTTTTTTAACGCGCGATTAACGCATTTGACCCGCCATTATCAATGGAATGTGAAAAAAAAGATCTCCGACACTCCAACACCTCCCGACGTTTCAGTATGTCCTGTGTTTGTATTAGGCTTGAAATAGGCCTACTGCTTAGCCTAGGACCTAGACTACTCATGCCTACAGTAGCCTACACACGCACTGCACACACGGCACGGGTGTCTGCACTCTGCTCTGCTGCTCCGATGTCGAGTGAAAACAAATATTTTACCGACACAATCGTTGACGTTCACTCGCATGTTCGCATATTTAGGTTGTTAATTAGCTAGAGGATTGATGTTGTCACTTAGAAATCCCTTCTCTAGAACTGAATACCCCGCAAATAGGCTAATGTCAGTTTCAAAATTGCAGCGCGAGAGGTGAAACAGGTCGGAGCGCAACTGAGAGAGAATGTTTGTGAGCGTCATTTGATGTCAGTGAAAACAAATATTTTACCGACACAATCGTTGACGCTCACTCGCATGTTCGCATATTTAGGTTGTTAAGTAGCTAGAGGATTAATGTTGTCACTTAGAAATCCCTTCTCTTGAACTGAATACCCCGCAAATAGGCTAATATCAGTTTCAAAATTGCAGCGCGAGTGAGAGAGGTGAAACAGGTCGGAGCGCAACTGAGAGAGAGAATGTTTGTGAGCGTCATTTGATGTTACATTTACATTTACATTTATGCATTTGGCAGACGCTTTTATCCAAAGCGACTTACAAAAGAGGGATAACAATCAAACTGCAACACGATACAAATAAATGCCTACTAGGAGTGCCATTTGCTAATAAGAGCGCAAGCGCAAGAGATTAGAAGTGCAGAAGTCAGTGAAAACAAATATTTTACCGACACAATCGTTGACGCTCACTCGCATGTTAACATATTTAGGTTGTTAACTAGCTAGAGGATTAATGTTGTCACATAGGCCTCGTTCAGATTGGCATCCCAAATCCGATTTTTTCATATCCAGATTGTATCTAGAATTGATTTCGGGTGGTCTGAACAGCAGAACACCACATGAATTCCGATTTTTCCGAATCTGTTATGCCCTACATACCCATGTGGTGTCAATTGCGATTCATATCGGATATGCTGCGATCTGAACAGCTTTTCCACATGGGATAAGATTTCACCGTGTCACTTGCGTCATTTGTCACGTGACACAAACATCAACACGTGGAATGCAGATGGACGGAAGTGAGAGATCAATGTTAATTCTCCTTTTAAAAAACAGTGTCGTTTGCTATAACAACGTGTCAGTGCGCGTTATGGATTTGCCGCAAGTTGGAGTTTACCTCGCGTGTGGAAAGCAAGGTTTACCTCGCGTGTGGAAAGCAACGTCAGTGAAAGTTTTCAACCACGCATCAGAAAGGCAACTAACAGCTGTGCTGGACTGCATTGATGCACTGAAATAAAGATGAGTAACTTTATTCTTCCATCTCTGATACTTCCTTGTTACTTGTAGCTGTGTGCTACAGCCCCACTTAACCATCTGAGAGAGAAACAACCAGCATTCTACCCTCCGCGGGTTTGTTTATTATTTGTGGGCATGATGCGTTGGGGTACCATAGTAACCCACGTGGATATGGCAGGTGATTAGCGAACATGGAGATCCGATATGACAAGCAATGTGAACGCGGTCGATAGAGAGATCTGATGTTGATCAGATATGCTAAAAATCAGATTTGGAGTGCAGTCTGAACATAGCCTTAGAAATCCCTTCTCTTGAACTGAATAGGCCTACCCTGCAAATAGGCTAATATCAGTTTCAAAATTGCAGCGCGAGTGAGAGAGGTGAAACGGGTTGGAGCGCAACTGAGAGAGAATTTGTGCAAACGAGACGAATATAGCCTACCTGATTCTGAACGTATGACCTTGTCACTAAAATGAGGGCAGGGCAATTGCCAATATGGCAAAATGCATTTTAAAGAGATGCTCATGCAATGTAGGTTTACTCATGTAGACCATAATGCCATATTTTCATTGAGCCTCTTTAAAATAGGCTATAGGTTAGTATAATTTAAGGGGCCACCGTCCAGGTTTTTTTTTTTTTTTTTTGTAAACTTGTGAACTAGCAACATAAAAGACATCAACATCTCTCTGGCAGTACTTGAACATTTTGATAATTTCTGATGCTGTAACTGGGTTTTCTTTTCTTTTAAATTGGTATTCACCACCAATGAATGCTGATGACAGCATTAAAATGAAAATAAATAAATAAAAATGGGACAAAAAAGAAATCGAGGGACATTTAGAATAGAAAAGAAACTTGCGATTAATCGCGATTAATTATGAGTTAACTCACGGCAAAAATGCGATTAATCGCGATTAAATATTTCAATCGCTTGACAGCACTAGTTTTAATGATTTTGTGCATGCGATATGATCTGTGTCTTTATCTCTGTAGCAATCAAAATAGCCTGTATGGTGTTAAAAATGTTAGTGACTACTTTGCCTAGGTTGAGGGAAATATCTGGGGTGCATTGCAGCAGGTGAATCATAAGAAATCACTAAAAAACTAAAAAGTCAAATGTGAAAAATAAGAATAAATAAAATTTTGAAGAACTAAATGTTGTCAATATGTGGCTTATTTTACCTCTTCCTCTGTCTCTGAAAAGACAACTGCACAGCACATATTGTATATTTGCCGTAAGTCTGTACAGAGGTGTGAAAATGAAACTTTGGGGTTTCTGTCTGCTGACATGTTTGTGCTTTAATGATTTTGTGCATTTAGCAATTAAAACATCCTTACAAGGTGATAGCCCTAACCCTTGACTACAAATAATAATTAAAAAAACTTGATGGAATACCCCTTAAGTTTCCCTATGTCTGTGTCAGTCTAAATGCAGTATTTCACAGTGATATATTTTGTTGGATGCTAACAACTACCAGAATTCACATAGTTGTGTATTAAAAAAAAAACATAGGGCAAAGCATAATACCATTTAAAATACATTTTTCTGTCAGAATAAACACCACCACCACCACCACCAAAAAAATACCCCATAGCAACAGACAATTTTGTAGTTGCCCATTAATCTCTCTTCAGCCCACAAAACTAATTTCATTTTATAGTGGTCTAAATCACAGTACAGCTATGTAAAGCGAAAGGCCTTGGCTTATTGGCAACTGTATGTTGGCATGTGTTCTCCCACACAGCAGGCTTGTGCAAAATTGAGAGTTTAACTAGATGTTCAGACTGAAAGCAATACAGGCGGCAAGAGAGATGGAAATCATGCATTTTCTATTGGTGTTTAAAGCATTTAGGGCATTAGCATCCTATTTGTTACTGAAAATTCAACTCAAATTCAAGTTATTTGTCATTCACTTAATGATAGATTATTAATGTTTGCTGATACTGACACTTACACCTTTAAATTCCCCACAATGGCCCTACTTTATTTGAAGGGGTCTGCATAAGGATAACATGAGCATTTTTCAAACATGATATGACATGCATCGTGAACAGTAATGACACTTCATTCATGTTTATGACACTTATCATTAACTGTCATGTATTTTTTGGATTTGCAGACATTGAGATGTAGAAAAAAATGAATGACTATTACAGAATGACTATTTCTGACAATAGTCGTAAATGTAAATGAAGTATCATTACTGTGATGTTAATGAATGATTAATGTCTCATCATATAATGTTTATAACAGTTGTCACCTTTATGTAGACACCTCAAATAAAGTGTTACCGATGTGGGAGAGTGATGAGAAATTAGGCGGGTACCTTTCTGAATCCGGCTTCATACATCATACAGTACATGTATCTAGTATCCAACACACCAGACATCTCTATGTAGTTTGTATGGTATAAAATAGCCTAAATCAAACTTTATTGCAAATAGTTCCATTCTTCCTGTCTAAGGCCATAAACTATATTGATTTGATATCTGATCAATGTTAATAAATACATGCCATTGTAATATTACAATAAAATATTTAGAAAAGAATATATTAAATGTATTTTTAACATGCTTCAACCATCCCTGAACAATACTTTCAACTCAATCAGTTGCAACTGTTTCTAAGTAACAACTAGCCTGGCAATGCCATCCTCACGTACCTCAGCTAAACATTTATCTCCATATACGTAGTCTGGATCCAAGCCCCACTTCCGTTTCTCTCGGTTGCTCTATACGGTTTAGCCAATCAGCACACAGTTTAGAGCGATGTCTCAAAATTTTGTAGTCCTATCCAGGATAGGAACGAATCCGATTACATTCACAAAATTGGTACATGACATTAGCATCCATGATGTTGAGGATTTATTACCACTAAGATGTCGAAATAGATCAGAACTCGCCAGAGAATCTGTTATTACTGAAAGCGAAAGTTAGCAAGGCGTGAGAGCCAGGTGAGAGAATCGTCATATCTAAACGGAAACCTATTTCAATTGCATTGGGCCAGACTGTATGACATCAACAGTCGGCTTTTCGCCCGGGCTAAGTAACAACTGTCTCTGAGTGCAAAACCTATCTGCAACTACAGTATGGGTCAGTCTAAAAATGGCCAGGTCTACTTAAGTCAAACTTTAGTCAAACTCCACCCAACGTCCTGAAAATATTAGCTATGATAGTACACTCACCAACAAAAATACAAACTCAAAACTTGTTTTTGCTCCTATTTCTCACGATCTGAACACAAAGACCTAAATGTCTAAATGTCACAAAAAGGCTTTTTCTCTCTCAAATATTGTTCACAAATTTGCCTAAGGCCCCGTCCCATTACTGCTCCTAAATCTACCACTTGTTTTTAAATTCCCTAAACAGAAAATTTCCCTCGCCAAGGGAAGTGGAATTTTTCCCTAATGGGACGCCACATTAGTGAACATTGTGAACGTGCTCACTTGCATACGTCACACGCTGCTGGATTGCTGCGATAACAACTTTTGCTGCTTCAGCTGGTTCCCCTAATGTGCATCAATTTTGTGCAGAATTTGACATGTTTATTGATACTGTAAAGTTGATAGAAAACAAAAAAACAAAACTTCTTTTTTTTGTTTTTTCTTTCTTTTTTTCTTTCCTCTTTTGTCTGTTGTCTTATTTCATTGTACTTTGGTGATGTTCAATAAAGCATTAAAAAAAAAAAAAAACTTTTGCTGCTCCACTGGTAGCTTGAGCTTCACAAGTTTCTCTGTCATTATACACCTTACCACGGATATAATTGAAACCTGAATAAGTGCCGGATAATTGTGTTCAAGTGGACACAGCGATACACATTCAAAATACTGACAAAACATCCCAGGTAAGAAATAAGGTTAGATGGGTGTAAACTCTCTGAAGCACTTGATGCTTAGATGTTAGGTGGCTAATAAATACATCGTATTTCTTTTTCTAAGAGTGTTCTAAACGCAACGGTTCTTTGTGTATTCAACATATTTCGAGTTTTTACATGAAATAACTCAGATGGCGCTGAGAATAACTCAGATGACGCGTTTGACGAGTTTACAGAGCATCATGAGTAATTTCATCTTCCACTTCATTTTAAGTCAGCATTGACCCTCACTACAACTTAAGGGAGATTCTTAGGGGAAAATCGCACTTCCACTTGCTCCCTAAAGTAATGGGACACACTACCTAGATGTGAACGTGCAAAATCTAGGGTTAGGGCTATAATCAAGGGGAAGTGGTAGTAATGGGACAGGGCATTCATCTGTGTTGGTGAGCACATCCCATTTGCCAAGATAATTCTTCCACTTCACAGGTGTGGTATATAAAGATGCTGATAAAGACAGCTTGAATATTGCACAGGTGTGTATGCACACAATAAAAGGCCACAATAAACTGTTCAGTTGTTAGAAGGGTATAAGGGGGGTTAGAAAACCAGTTATACTGTATAGAGTTGGGGATACAGGATACAGGAAACCGACAGGATATCGTCAAAGTATATTACTAAAATGCAATAAAACTTTAAAGACAGGTGCATGTTATGAACAACGGACCCAGGTGCATTTTATTGATGGCAATTTGAATGAACAGAGATACAGTGGCAAGATCCTGACCCCAACCCTAACCCAGCATGATCAGATCCACCATTTTGTTGAATGTATGAACTTCATACTTACAAATTTCATTAGAGCAAGTCCTGATCCAATGTTAACAAAGGTAAGCACGACACTGAACTTCCCAGCCTATGGAAACAATTGCACAAATATAGTAGCCTGGTAAACCAGACTAAATGTGAGATTGGATGTCTATTTAGTCTGGCCTCGATGAATGGATACAAGGGGGAAACAAGAACTTCTTCTTCTATCTCACCTCTAGTTGATTTGGTATTATTTATTTGTTAAACATACTTGCTCTCATCTTTCTCAAAACTGACTCCAAAAGAGACCCTCATCCCTTTAAATGATATCTACTGTACATCAACTTGACCAAAATGTAAGTCTTCTCAATTCTGCAAAAGAGGAATTCAGTCTCAGATTCCCCATTATCAAAATGTTCTATGTCAAATGGCTGTGGATGGTGCACCTGCATATGAAAGGACCATATGGAGAACATTACAGGTGCAAACATTTTCAACATTATTTTTTTACCACTGTCAAGGAGGTTTTGATTTTGCCTGTGTTTGTTTGTCTGTCTGTCTGTGCAAAATAAAAAAAAAATCAGTGAGTATTTTGATTACATTTTCAGACATCATAATTTCAGACAGAATTATTGAATTCTGGTGATTATCTGGATCACCATCTGGAATTTGCATTTGTATTTTACGTTTTGCATTTGGTCAGTGCTCTCCGACTGCTTTACTAGTTGCAAATGGGTGTTACACGTAATATTTCTTCTTATCTTACCACAGAACTTGTGTCAACATTGCGTAGTGACTGATTTGGTGTTTCTATGAAATTAGTTGTGATGAAAAGGCTAGCGTCTCCCTGCAAAAATGAAAAGGTCTCAAAGTACTGTTGTCTTTACTCTAATGTCCAAAGGTTATAAATGTTACTGTAATGTCCAAATGTTACAAATGTTAATGATTACTATGATTAAATAGACAAAAATAATGTAGTCTCTAAATGTTTCACAAGAACTAAATCATTCTTATATGAACACTTACATGAGATGGGATGACATAGTCCTCTGGTCCCCACAGACTGAGTCCTGTGTCGCTGGAATTGGTTAATGCAACTCCCTTCACTTTGGTGACTACAGAACTCTGTATGGACTCCTCGGTTGACTGATAACCCTTCTTTATTACAAACACCCACCTTTGAGAGACAAAAAGTGGACAAATGTACAACTGAATTTCATATCATCACCAGGGTCAGTTGGAACAAGCTCAAAAAGTGAGGAGGGAGAAAATCCCCAAATCACGCATGTGAATTGTATCCATATCTATCGGCAGAATGTGACTCACCCGATTAAGTATCCAATGATAGACAGCTGTATAACTCTGAGAAGCAAGCCAATATGGCTTTTTTTTGCAACAACATACTTCACAGTTTTATAATTAGGCCAAATTGCCCATTGAAGAACCTTGATTATTGACATCTTAGGTGATAGGACTGTAGGCTACCAAATAAATCACTCTCACACAAAAACCCGAAAACATCAAAAGTGGAAAAATAAGCTTCTAAATTAAATAGGTTTTGCACGGTCAATCTGTCAATTCCACTGTTTTCCCTCGAGAGTCTTTGAAAGACAACAGCACAGCTTTCAGGTTGTAAACTTGTGGCGTCGGCAAGGTAAGGCTGTGAGGTCTGAAACTGAAAGTTTTGGGGCAAGTAAAGATGAGACAGGGAAACATTAGCCAATCCTTTACCAGCCTGTAGCCAACTATAA
The DNA here is from genome assembly GCA_027497455.2 of Sardinella longiceps. Lineage (NCBI taxonomy): Eukaryota > Metazoa > Chordata > Actinopteri > Clupeiformes > Clupeidae > Sardinella > Sardinella longiceps. The sequence goes on along the minus strand of JAODXP020002040.1, from coordinate 8,772 downwards.
AATAGGTTAATGTTTTTTTTTTTCTCGAGTAGTATAGTAGCTTTTATCCAATTACTTAGAGATGTCAGTTATTGCAGGGATGCTCCTTGAACAACAGCAACACAGACATCAGTTGAGCATTTTTGTTATTTTGCTGAGTACTCTAATATCTATTCAAATAAGTGTTATCTACTGCCGGAAATTTAAAGCTCTTTCCAATGCATTATTTCGCATATTTAGCACCACTAGCATCTGACACCTCTTTTTTTGTTCTTCTCTCTCTCTTGCTTGCTCTTTTTATTCTGAGCAATTTTGATTTTGTTAAAAAAAGTACTGCAATAACAACACAGTGAATCACAAACGGCATTTTTATAGAAAATAGCACAAAGTACATGATTTTTAAGTGCAGAGTTCATCCCAATGACTTAACAACAAAGCTCTGGAGTATGTAATCAAATTTCATAAATTTGTCACATACAGTATATTCACACATTGTATTTTTAGTTTCAACAGCATAATAAAATAATTTTCATTTCTTTTTTCCCCCTAAAAAAACAGTGTGAATATGAAAACCAAACAACCAAAACAAACATCAGCATAACACCTGGCCACTTTGTGGTTGTCAAACTGCTTTCTGTGTCTTTGGTTGTGATTGAATGTTTGTGACTGATTGGATATATTTGTTCCACAGCTGTCTACATTTTTTTATTATTGTGTGGTGCATTCAATTAATTGGTTGTGATTAGAGTGTGAAAGGGGGCAATATAGTAAAAAGTGCACTCTGAAAACACCTCTTACCCTAGCTTTAACTATATATTTAAAAAACAAACAACAACAACAACAAAAAAACAGTTGGTCTTTGGAATGACAAGAGCATGATATCAAACAATCATCTTTGTTTCCCAAAATAAAATGTGGAAAACAAAACAAAAAGTAGAATAGAATAACATCTGTCCATTTTGCTGTTGCGCTGCTCTTCATCTCTTTGATATCATAATGGAGTGTGATGATGAAGCTGTGGAGGTCCTTTAAGGCTATACTGTGTATCATGGTGTATAGTCTGTGACATCAGTCAGAATAAAGGTCAAAAAGTGGACTTCAATCTCAGTCAAGCTGGTGTCTCTGCTTCTGTCCTTGTATCATCCTGGCATTGGAGCATCTCCTGTTGCACATCATCAGAATCTTCTTGCTGTCTCTCTGGAGATCCATCGTGTGTACTTGCACCATTACTGGGAAAAGCACAGTGTAAATTGTTTTGATGTGTTCACTAACTAAAGCCATGAGCCATATAGGAAATGAAATCATACTTTGCAAAGTTATGTTTTGCCTCATTTAAATGCAGACCAAGCAAGCATGCCATTTTTTTACTGACTATGATGCTGGTGAATCAACCTAAAGACTTGGTATGCTTGAAGAAGAATAGTGGTTCATTGGATGCAGTTTGAAAAGTCTGAGAAAATTAGAACAGCACCTTTCTGGAGAGCCAGCCTTCGCAGGCTCATACTTTTTCTCTCTGTAGAGTGTTCTTTTTTTCATCACATACAGCAAAACCATATCACAGAGGAACGTACCCTGGAGAGAAAACATGAATTTAAGACATTACAGTACTTACAGTACTGTAATGTTACTCTAGCATAACTGCAGTATGAATGCTCTACCCACTCACTCAAATGACAAGTAAAATATCAGTTTAAGTATGAGGACAGTGAGGGAGTCCTAAACTATAACTGTTGGTGCTACTGACCTCTATTGGTTATACAACCAAATTACATCCTGAAAAATATCAACAGTTGATATCAAAGTTTCTACTTACAGCTCCCATCAGAGCAAGTCCTGATCCAATGTTGATGATGGTGGGGATGATACTGAACTTCCCTGCCTATGACAGCAAGCAGGCATCATAAATTGGCATCTGAGTTCAGTTATTTGTTTCTCAACAGAAAAACAACAAGGAATTTTTGCCATACCTTTCCATGAACCATGACGTCAAAACGAATTCCATAGACCTTAAACAAATCCCTGTAGGTCTGTCCTGCAGCGTTCTTGTAATAGCGAACATATCTGTGGTTGCAATCAGAACTACTGTAAATATCCACAACATAAATGCCACTGTACTGAGTACAGTAAGTGTGAGTCTGAGTAGTACCACCAGAGGTCAATATCTGTCACTTGAATAATTCCCTGTAAATCTCTTTCAATCTAAAACCAAGAGATACATCTAGTAGTAGTACCTTGTAGTACCTTCTCTACTGTAAGAAATTGTTAAGGCGTCTGATATTGGACTGATAAGCAGGAATGACAAAAGTATCAATATGGATAAAATCCTATAAATTCTCCCCCTAACTATTGACTAAACCGAGTCTGTCTTGAGTCAGACTGAGGCTCTACCTGGAGTTGTATCCTGACACGATGGAGCCGACAGAAGCGTTCACGTCCAGACGAGTGAAGCTGTACTTGGGATGGCAGTGTGACGAGCCTTTGTCCAAATCACAGTTCCAATCAATCAGGATCCCAATTGCTCCACCCTAAGAGGACACACAGGCGCCCTGGTTAATGATGAGTTCTAATGTAATTTGAGGAATAAATGTAATTGGTAGGTGCGTGTGGTCATGCAGGGAAAAGATTTAATTTCCATGTTAGTGGTATTGACTGCTTCAGTGCTAAACAGAAACAATGTTTGAATGAATCAAACTCTCTTGATATGGAGTATGTAGTGGTAGTGTATTCTGTGTAAGGACAAGCAAGGAGTGAGTGGGATCAAGGGATGGAGGAAGGAAAATGTATTCATTTGGGCAACTGATTTTGAGTGTTTTAAAGGGAAGTAAAATAGAGTGTAATACAATAGTCAAGGTTGTCTAAATGTAGTTTAATTTGTGGAAAGCCACACAATTTATTAAAATATAGTTATGTCATCTAAGCTGGATCAGATTCAGTCATAACCACCAGCCCTGAATTACACCAGAGCCAGTCCCTAACGTTTCCTGCCGTTTCCTCCATCAGTTGATTATTAACAAAAAAAGGATGTGTATAGTAAGGGACACTTAATACGGTAGGCGCTTTGCACATCATCCTTGATATCCCTATATTATTGTTCTCATATCCCCCTGTCAATAAGATAAGCCTGCTATCCTTAGCAACTGTCTCACACAGTAGTATAAGCTATTGCATAGCCTATAAACTTGGTTAACAATTATAACTGGGATAGTGTAATTACTGTGTGTTATCACCAAGAACGACTAAAGCTGTAAAATCGCTGGAAGTAACTCACTTGGTGTGGACACGAGCGAGTAAACCAGAGACTAAAAACAGTTAAAAACTGGTCAACTTTTTGCAAATTAGCTATGATGCATTTGCACTGTAAATCAGAACCGCTCTGCTGTAAATGAAATGTCAACAGGAACGTTAACAGCAAACCCAGGAATTTTATTGTCTATATGCATAAGTTGCAGGTGGTAAGCAGGATAATGGCCTTCAAGGTGTAGCAATATAAGGAAATAATGGACTTGGCAGTTCTTCGCTTCCACCTCGTCCATTATGTCCCTATATTAGGACACTGCGGTGGCCGTTATCCCTAACATAAGACAGATAGCGTTTGTTATGTCTGTTTGTTATGTCCCCACCTGAGGCACATTGTTATTGTTTATTATGTCCCCAACTGAAGCACATCAACATGTCTGTTGATGGAAGGCTTTATTCTGTGAGACCTACACCCTTATAATAATCATCACCTTAAAGAAATACAGAACAGACTCTGCAAGCTGTATTTTAGGACTCAAATTTCTTACTAGCCAGGCATTTTGTAGGCTTATGCACTGAAATTCAGGTCATAACATGCATATCACCTGAGGTCAAACTGTACACAATGTTTTTGTTTCTCATGGTATTGCAATTAGATTATATAGTTAAATTGGCACTATAGGGAAAAAGGCACTGGGCTCTCTGTTGCCTGGATCAACTGTATGTCTATGACGTAAACAAGACAACCAAAATGGATAACTTAACCTGAATGTATACATTGCTAGTGTAGGTTGCTCCTGTACTACTGTGACAAACAAGTGAAACTAAGAGTGAGACAATGAATGAGGTGACTCATTTTCAGGGACGTGCAGAGAAGGGGTGCTATGGGTCTTTAGCCCCTGCCCCCTCGCCTTTGATGTCCAAAGTGCCCTTTTCTGGCCTTTTAAAAATCGTAGTTTAGCTAAAAGTAAAGCTAGTTAAGACATTAATATTTCCTAAAAGGTTTTTTTTTTTTTTTTAATGTTTGTGAAACTACCTATACTACGTACCGGTATACGGACATAAGGACAGGCGGTAGGCCTACGGCATAGTGGTGAGACTTCCCCTTTGCTCTTGGATTTCAGAAGAGCCCTTCTGACTGGGCCTGCCTGTCTTTGGCATTTTAAAATTTGTGACAGTAACACTTGTTCAGACTTGAAAATTCGCTAAAATGTCTCACCAATTATTTGTGCCATTTGCGAATACATTTTCTGGCATCTGGCACTCCGAAGTTTATTTTTTGTTTGGTTTTTTCGCACGCGAGCGCCGACAAATACAATAGCGGGTGGAGCGGTTTTGCTTCATGCGTCTTTTGGAAGCTTTGATATGAACATACCTGCATCTACAATGGAGGTATTCGGTATCAAATTAAAGTAGACAACCAGACGCATGCACTGGTACCACTTGTAATGTAGGCTACTTGCTTGAGAATAAGGTGGTTCAATTTCAGTGTAAAGATCATTTGGCGAGGGAAATATCTTTATTTGAAGTTATAAACATGGCTTAGTTAGCTGCTGGACTCCCATCTAATAACCAAGAGCTCAAAAAATAAAACTTAACAAACAAAAAAAGAACCACTACACATTATGATATAGACCTATTTGAACAGAAGAGTTTTCCCATTTGCAGAAAGTGAACACCCCAAATCCGTTTGCCAGGTCAGACTTCAGTGCTGAAGAAGTCTCACACACAAGAATGGGGAGGGGTTTGAGTTCCAGATCTTTTTCTTTGCTGTAGTAGCTAGACTTGCATAGAGTAGAGCAACTAATGCCATAGAATTTTGCAAAAAAAAAAAAAAAAAGAGGAACTTAGTAGAAATGGCTATATACATTTTTGGTTTGATCCTCTTGATCTAGGCCATGATAGTATGATGAGCCGTGCTGCATCATTTTTATTATATATACAGATTACTGTAGAAAAGGGAGAACCAAGTAGCCTAGATGTTACACTCAAACACAGGCTCAAAGTCATGACTACAATTGAGTCAATGGTAAAAAAAAAAAAAAAAAAAAAAATGTGTGCCTGGTAGCCAGGCCAGTCACATGCTCACACACACACACACACACACACACACACACACACATACACACACACACACACATACACACACACACACACACACACACACACACATACACACACACAGTAGATTTTGAGTCCCACAGGTGACATGTGGGCCTGCCATTTTCAATACTATTGTAATGTGGCAATAGTACTTTGCAAAATACTTTTTGGTGTGAAATCAAATCAAATTAGGTAAGCCATTGAATTAATTGCTTTAGCAACCTGGTAAAGTGCACCAGAATGAAGGAAATTGCATGAAAATGCTTACAAAATTCCTGACCTGACCCCCCTAGCCTCTGTATAAAGACAAGCATTATTGTATGTATTAAGATAGATTATTTTTCAAATTAAAGTATTCTCCATCCCTCTTGTAATTAATAAGTACTTGTCATTAGAGTTGGAATGTTGTTTGTAAATTTTGCTCAATGTGCCCTTTTTTTAAAATTGGGCCCATGCCTTTCCAAAGGTCTCTGCACGGACTGCTCATTTCAAACAATATTTAGTAGGCCTAACTGATACAGCATCTCAACTGTGGCAGCATCTAGTACAGAAATAGCAATGCCACAGCTCTAACACATGTAGACCTACATGCCATTATTAGACATCCATCTTAGCTAAACGTTTGGTATATTCAGTGTACGAATAGGGGGTGATATAAGAAAACTAAAAAGTGAATTATTTTGTTTCCCTTATTGAAATCTGAATCCAAGATCCCTGAAAGAGATCACACAAAACACAAAGTGTCCATTTGACCAACTAGGTAGTTGGAGATGCAGGCTAACAATGAATGTGGTGTTTCTACCACAACAATTAGCTCAAGTCCAGTAATGGTATTTTATTCCAATCTGTTTGACGTAATTATCCTTGGTGTTTTGGGACATCCATCCCCTTTCATCTTTGTATACAGAAACCAGCATCAATGACAGCAAACATAACAATATGTGGGGCAAAATCTGAAAAGGCATAGTTGGGGTAAAAAATGGTTGCATCTTGTAGTCGTAAGTGTAGGTAAAGAGTTGGTTGGTTATTGATCAGATGATGTAAATTTGAAAATATGTTAAGCTTTTAATACCTCGCTGTTACATTAAAGAGAAATGAGCATGTGGCTATATTGACATTCCCATCATGATGTGAACAGCACTCTAAGACCACATGAATGGAAGCTGTGGTTAACATTACTGGCACTAATGTGCACAAATGGCAAGTCCATGGATATCTGGCATGGGACAAGGACTATAGATACTCAGGGTGTGTGGGCAAAATATAACTCCTTTATGTTTGACTCTCTGCTTCATAAAAAGCAATGGCATTAATGCATGAACAACACTTAAGCTGTCATTACTGTGAGGGAATAATTGTTGTTATGGTGATCAATAAGGTCAGACCAGAGCCATAGAAATCTCTTTCTATGGCTCTGGGTCAGACCAAATGCAAAACCATTCATGTGAGGATTTGCATCCTCCATGTGAGGAAGGCCTAGTCTGCCCTTCAGGATCTGCCCATTTGTAGTCTCTTGCTTGACACAATAGTGCCTTTATTACTGCATGAATTTTGTAGATATATTTGATTTTCAAAGCATGGCTTATTTGTATACTCATAATGTATGAATTTGTTAGTACACATACAGTGGGCCCTATAATGCAGCACCATGCGCACCATGCCTTTGCGACTCGCGCAAGCCGTCATTGCTATTTTGTTCGAGTGCATGGTTCGTTTTTCTGTCAAATAATTCACGTTGTCAGATTAGCAAGTGACTTTGCGTCCTCCGAGGTCTGTCGAAGGTAGCCTGGGATTTCCCATGCTCCTTTGCGCGCTTATTTCATTTCACTCTGCAAAGCAGCATGGTGACCATGGCTGATTTTCTCGCCTGCTTTCGGTATCCAATCGCAGAGCAAAAAGGGATTTGTACGGCCCTCGATTGCATTTTACGTCACGTGGTGGCTCTGGTACCCCAGTAACATTTTTTGGTTCCGGGAACGTTCCGGGAAGGTTTTCTGTCGGGTATGAGAACGTTCCCTGAAAGTAGCTTTGGTTGTCTGAAGGGGCACCAGGAAAGTTTTTTAAACGGAACTAGAACGTTAGCTGTTGGTTTGCATTTCTGGTTAGGCGAACGTTCCCGCAACATTATCCTAACGTGACATTTTGTGAGAAAAATATTAATAATAAACACAATAATAATGTATGAATTGACCAGGAATCGAACCCCGGTCTCCCGCGCCACAGGCAGGTGCTTTACTGCTGTACCACGGCATTATTTACATTATGAGGAAAAAATAAAACACATAGCTATGATACATCACTGATTGTGAGTCATAAAATTAAGATAGCCTAAATCTATTATCATAAACAGTCAAAATCAAGTTGTTTAATGATAATTTACACATAAAATCTATCAGATTGTAATTTAAATACAATTTTAAAAAATAACCACGAGGTAACGTTTTTGGACGGTCACAAAGTTACCACACTGTTACGTTAGGGTTTTAACGTTTTCCAAACCAAAATAGGATAACGTTCTTAAAATAACCATAGGAGAACCAGGAGGGAACGCTAGTTAAGGTTCCCATAACGTTCCGTGTTTGCTGGGTATTGGCTCCGAGGTATGTACAGACGTTATGATAGACATTCGTAGTGCCCAATAAACGGCTCTGGACAATCGTAAATGATGCTTCCGCAACGAGAAATGCAATAGGTAGGTCTCCAGACTAAACATCACTTGTGATTTTTAGTTTGGCATTCGCCAGGCTATGTCGAAGGTGTAGCTAGGCGCAAAGCGCAACAGATGCTATTATACAGGGCGCACAACGCAATAGGTAATGCAGTCCTCGTTCCAGCATAACAATGACGGCCACAACAATAATTATTACAATCGGAAAATCATAATGATGTTCAGGAAGATGCGGTTAACCACAATTTATTAGCCTACAACAGAAAACGTGTGAGTATATAAGAAGGGTGGGACGTTAAATGGAGAATCAAGTTTACTTTCGCTTTCGAATGAATATTCCGAGATATCTATCAGGATTAAATCAGCTTCCTTCGTGTCTAGTGCAGCCTGTAGACATCAATTTAATATTACCAGACCCATTACGACTCTGACTATTACTAGACCCGACGTGTGAGCTTGCTCGCTATTCAATATTTTAATTTCTTTAAATGCACAAGGAGGAGATCAGCTGGTGTGATAGCAATTCGCCAGGCGCTTTGCGCTCTTCGTTCTTAAAGGCAATGAGAGATTGATCTGTCATTGGTTAGGTCTGTGTTACACCCATAACACACCCATGATTAATTAGGCATCCTAAGTCCAACCTTTTTGAACTTTGCGCCGGCGCAAAGTTCATTTTCTGCGCTGTGAAAATAGCACAAAGCCGCCGACACGCCCCCAAAACCATATGTGCCATCCGTCAAACAACAGTTGACTTTGCGTCGTCAAAATAGGGCCCAGTATGTTCA